>RJWT010052216.1:0-10598 GCA_004365215.1 Cuniculus paca
AGGGAAAAAAAGTTAAATTATCATTATTTTTCAAGACATGATACTATACATATAAAGCCCAAAAACTCCACCAAAAGATTTCTAGATTTAATAACCATATTCAATCACATAGCTGGATGCAAAATCAACACTCAAAAATCAACAGCCTTCCTGTACAAGAATAAAAAACTCACTGAGAGTGAAATTAGGGAAAAAACATCTTTCACAACAGAATCCAAAAAAAAAAAAAAAAAAAAAAAAAAAAAAAAAAAAAAAAAAAAAAGAAAGAAAGAAAAGAAAAGAAATAATTAGGAATCAATTAAACTAACAAAGTAAAAGACCTCTACATTGAAAACTAGAGTACTCTGAAAAAGGATAGAGAAGAGGATATGAGAACCTGGAACAATATCCCTTTCTCTTGAGTAGGAAGAACTAATATAGTGAAAATGGCCAGATGTCCAAGATTGTTACACAGTTCTAATGCAATGCCAAACAAAATTCCAACATCAGATTTCACAGAATTAGAGAAAACAATCCTAAAATTCATTTAGAACCAGAAGAGACCTAGAATAGCAGAGGCCATTCTGGACAACAAAAGCAAGGCAGGGGACAACACAATCCCAGATTTGAAATTATACTACAAAGCTACTGTGATAAAACCAGCATGTTATTGGCAAAAAAAAAAAAATAGACCCAAGGATCAGTGGAATGCAATATAAAATGCAGAAACAACTCCAGACGTACTTAGCTACCTTGTCTTTGACAAAGAGGCCAAACATATTCACTGGAAAAATGAAGACCTCTTTAATAAATGGTGATGGAAAAAACTGACTTTCCACATGCTGAAGATTAAAATTAGACTTATATCTTCCATTATGCACTAAATTAAAATTGAAATGGATCAAAGATATAAATATTAAAACAGAAACATTAAATCTGCTGGAAGATAGAATAGATAGAACTCTTGAAGACACTGGTATAGGCAAAGACTTTATGAATAAAACACTGATCACACTGGAAATATCACAAAGAATAAACAACTGGGATCTCATCCTATTAACAAGCTTTTGCACAGCAAGAGAAACCAGTAACAGAGTAAAGAGACAATCTACACTGTAGGAAAAAAAGTTCCTCAAAGAATTATTATAAAATATATAATGAATATATACGAGAATAAAATATAGAGAACTCAAAAATATCAGACCCCCCCCAAAACTTAAAGACCCAATCCAAAAAATGGGAATCTGAGATAAATACACACCACTCAGGTGAAGAAGAACAAACAACAAATAAATATATGAAAAAATGTTTACTATCACCAGTATCATTCAAAAGATACAAATTAAAACAACACTGATTGCATCTTACTCCAGAAAGAATGGCTATTTTCAAGAAAACAAATGCTCATGGGGCTGTGGGGAAAAAGGAATCCTCTCCACTGTTGGTGGAAGTGTAGATTGTGCAACTACTAGGGAAAATCAGTTGGAGAGTTCCCAAAAAACTAGGATTAGAGGTCCCATTTGATGCAGTCATTCCCCTTCTTGGTGTTTTCCCAAAATAATAAAAAGCATCATACCACAGTTATATATGCAGTTTATAGCAGTATAGTTTGTAATAGTTAAATCTGGGAAACAGCTCAAATTTCCACCAACTGGTGAATAAAGAAGATGTGTTTTTCTATACATTTCAATAGATTGGAATACTATTCTGCCATAAAGAAGGATAAATTTGAGACATTTCTTTTCTTCTTTCTTTTTTTTTTTTCCAGAACAAATCAGATTAAGTGATACAGGACTTCACAACATTACAAAATCAACAATAGCTACCATAATGCCTTTTGCTCGCTTCAAAATAACTGCAGATACCTTCAGACATAGTAAAAATCAAACATAGCAGAATAGAATAAAAACAATAAAAACAAAACAATGAATACAATAAAGGACTTCAAAACAAGACAATGGTAAATCCAAAATGGCTACCATAATATATTTTACTATCATTGAAATAGCTGCTCAGGTCATTGGACATAACATAAACAAAGCAAAAGAGAATAAAACCCAGCCCAACAAAACAGTGAACAATATAGGACTTCAAAATTAGACAATAGAGAGTCAACAATGGCTACCACCCTCAGAAGGAGACACCTCCTAAATTCCAGGGTACACACCCTCTATCTTCTGAACAGACGATCAGACCACTGGCCCTGGACCTACAAGGTCAGTGAAATACCAAAGCACCATAGGCATCCAATTGCATTTCGATGGCTTATCATCACAGTCTGTGTTACTCTAGCTTGAGATATTTCTAAGATAAACCTTGAGGCCATACTCTTAAATGAAATAAATTGGATGCACCTGCAAATGCTACGTTGTTTCTCTGGTGTGAAAAACCAAGTGTAAATAAGGTCCTAAATGTACAATAGCTATTGTGAAATAGGAGGAACATATTCAGATGGAGGGAGGAAAAAGAGATGGGGAGGGGGAAAGGAAAGAAGAAAAATTTAAAAAATGGGAAAAGAAGGAAAAATGGGAACAAAGGTTTTGTAAATGGAGGGGAGGTGGTGATGAAGGGAGGGTAGGAAAATGGAAAGAAAAGAAACAAGTTATATCATGTACAGGTACAAATTCTCTGTGATGAATAGGATCATTGTATATACCTAAAATGTACCCATAAAATCTGATTGAAAGAAAAGAATAAATAATTAAAAATATTTCTTGAAACATTATTTTTTGTCTCTTCTTAAAGTATACTGGAAATAATTCAGTGTGTATCCAGACTCTGGGTTATTATTAAGAACTTCTTGTTATACTTTTTCCTAACACTGGCTAGCTTTCAATTTCTATGCTTTTTAAATTTTTCAGCCTGCATGTCACAGATTTCCACACTCCGCCTTTGAATTGGCAGTGTCCTTCCTGGCTACTGTCAGTGTTCCTGACTCTAACAGCCTTTCATGCTTTCTAATTTGCTGCATTGAATCTCCTGCAGACTGAGAAACTAGATAACCAGGTTGATTGGATTGAGTGTGAAGTCAGTTTGACACATTCCAAGTGAGCCTCAGGGGAGTCTCCCAAGCTAGAGCAAATAGCCTCCTACACACTCAAAACCAGACACTCTGGCTACATTTCTGCACACAGCTTTGCTTCTGTCTTTCGTTTTCTCTCCTTTCTCCTCCATATTTTTTGTTTGGCAAGATACGCCTTTCATGGACTTGCCAGATAATAGGAATTTTCTTGCACTGCTTGAGTTGCAAACTCACCAGAATGGTGGACCTAATCTTCCAGGGTTTGACGCCTTTGGAATTTTCACTGTCTATAAGTATTCCATAATATACGTAAAAATCTATTCCTTTCCCAGTATTATACAGAGCAGGAGAATTGGAGATATTTTCTTAGGATAGATAAGGCTTTGCTCTAAAAGAATGGTGCCAAAGTTATCAGGCAATTATTTGAAACCAATGACACATTTAGCAGACCAATCAAACCTCATACAATGATAATGTCCTTATATTCTGTCTACTCACAAAGCTCTTTCCTTTTTTATGAATTTACTCAAAAACAAAAATAATTACACCTACCTTGTGTTAAAGGGAAGCAGTGAGAGTCAAACTACAGATTATAAACTGGGCGAGAGTTTTGCTAGCTGTAAAAAAACCAAAGCAAGTAGGAGACTTGCATAGAGAATTGGTTAAGTCAGAGCAAATGAGAGAGCAACAGCTCACATTTCTATTTTGAATTTGAGCATTTGGCCCTTTCAAGTTGATTGCATGCTTTAAGAATGCATTAAGGAAAAGCAAAGAAAATGGAGATAGACTTTGGAATGAAAGATTCCTTATGAGCAGAGAATCAAGCTTTGATTTGAAAGGCAACTCTGAAAATTTCTAAAGGCTTAGTCTAATATTTGGTTTTGTGCACCCGGTTGGAGCAACCTTGGTTTTATCAGGCAATTTATCCCCTTTGATGCATATGTGACTCTAATGACAGGCCAGATTCTAAGGTGAACAAAAATGACAGTACTTACTACAATTTTCTATGTGCTAGCAAGAGGCCAAAGACGCCCCACAAGTTCAGGGCTGGATGACATTCTGAGTAGAAATGAAAAGGCTGGCAAGGACCCAGGGGGCTGAGGTCATCAAGCAGCTGGCCTAAATGGAGGACTCACAATAGGACAAACTAATGTGAGGGAGGCCCCTGTCCTCTGCTTTTGTGCAATAACTAGGAAACCTACAGTAACTCTAAGTATAATTAATTGAAGGTAATTTTCCACTAAGTACATTTTAAAACTGTTTTCCACCCAAAGTGCTTATTTGGCACTGCTTTTAAATGGGTTTGGAAATCAGACTATTCTGAGAAGCTATCTTGCAACAGGCAATATGAGGCATTTTCAGGAATATGCAGGTTTAGATGGAAGACACAATGTGTAGAGTCAGGAGACATGAACACCAATTTCATAATGCAAGTAATGAACTAACTCTGAACCCAGTCAGGTCTTTAAACTTCTGATCCAGAATGTATTCAAGTTTAAGTTATGAAGTTTGGCAGTACTACTTCCAAAGTAATTTCTAAATTATTACAAGAACCTATGATTTTTAGGAATGTTCTGAACCCCATATCTTATGTTTATCATGCTGTTGGGTATTAAGTACAGTGGTAGATAGTAAAAGTAGTCCAGTCTTAGAGTAGAAAGAGCATTGGACAAGTAGTAACAAGGAATATCTGACATCCTTGAACCTGTTTCCAGTCCTAAAATTAGATATAACAGTATTTCACAGGGTTGCTGAATGTATTAAATACAATAAAGTGTGTCAAAATTATTTCTATAAATTTTCAAATAAGAAATGTTCCATGGCCTTAGTGACCTTACAGTTTATTCGGTTGGTGGGAAAGGCCAAGGCTGGCATAGAGAGCTATGCTTGTCAATGTTCACAGAGATACAAACCACCTAGAGGTTGTGTCAAAAATGCAGATTCTGTGATACAATGCAAGATGCCATACTTCTAACATATGCCTAGCTAGATGCTACAAGTCACAGACCACATTTTCAGCAGGATAGTTATAGAATAAACATGTTTAAAATAAAACACAATAGGCAGGTGTGGCTCCCCATTCCTGTAATCCCAGCACTTGGAGGGAGGCTGAGGCAGGAGGATCTCTGAAAGTTTGACACCAACCTGGACTACATAGTGAGTTCAAGGCCAGCCTGAATTACATACCAACAACCTGTTTCAAGAAAAGAAAAAACACAATAAAATAAATTTGAGTGCAAATCCTTACCATAAAAGAAAGCCTATATTCTTTTCCATATACAGTACCTAAATCCTACCTTCCCTTTAAGAACTGTTTGAGTTGCAATCAGGAATGAAAACAGTAAAATCACTACAGACATTGTGAAAACACAGAAGATTATCAATACCTACTTCGAAAGACTGTACTCTCATAGGTTCAATAACACAGAAGAAATGAACAAATTCCTGGAAACATGAATTACCAAAGCTGAATCAAGAAGATGTAAAACTACTGAATAACCCAATTTCAGTTAAGGAAATTGAAAATGTAATTAGAACCTTATCAATAATGAAAAGCCCAGGTGTTGATGGATTCACAGCTGAATTCTACCAGAAATCCAAGGAAGGCTTAACACCAACACTCCTCAAACTCTTCAATGAAATTGAAAGGGAAACACTTTTCCCTAACACATTCTTGGAGGCAAGTATTAAACTAATACCAAAACCAGAGAAAGACCCAACCAAAAAAGAGAACTACAGGTCAATCTCTCTAATGAATATCGATGCAAAAATACTCAGTAAAATACTGGCAAACAGAATGTAGCAAGTCATTAAGAAAAATTATACACCACAACCAAGTGGGATTCATCCCAATAATGCATGAATGTTTCAACATATGCAAATCAATAAATGTAGTACACCATATCAATAGAGCCAAAGATAAGAATCACATGATCATTTCAATAGACAGAGAAAAAGCTTTTGATAAAATCCAACACTCATTCATGATAAGAACCCTATGGAAAATCAGAATAGATGGTCTTTACCTCAATCTGATAAAAACCATCTATGACAAATGAACAGCCAACATCATAGTAAATGGTCAAATCCTGAAAGCTTTCACTCTAAAATCAGGAACAAGACAAGGATGCCCATTATCACCACTCCTATTCAGTATAGTGCTAGAAACATTAGCCAGGCAATTAGATAAGAGAAAGAAATAAAAGGAATAAAGATAGGAAAGGAAGAAGTTAAATTATTATTATTTGCAGATGGCATGTTACTCTACATAGAAGACTCCCAAAACTCCACTGAAGGACTTCTAGACGAAATAACCAAATTCAGTAATGTAGCTTGATACAAAGTCAACACTCAAAAGTCAATAGCATTCCTATAAACAAACAACAAACTCACTGAGAGAGAAATAAGAGAAACCACACCCTTCACCCTTCACAAAAAAATGAAATACTTAGGAATCAATCTAACAAAGGAAGTAAAAGATCTATCCAGTGAAAATTACAATACTCTGAAAAAACAAATCAAGGATCTCAGAAAATGGAAAGACTTCTTGTTCATGGATAGGAAGAACAAACATTGTGAAAATGGCCATTCTCCCAAAATCGTTTTACCGATTAAATGCAATTACAATCAAAATCCCATTAGCATACCTCACAAATCTAGAGAAATCATTCCTAAAATTCATGTGGCACCAGAAGAGACCTAGAATAGCAAAGGCAATTCTGGGCAACAAAGGCAAGGCAGGAGGCATCACAATCCCTGACTTGAAGTTATACAACAAAGCTACCATGATAAAATCAGCATGGTACTAGAATCAAAACAGACCTGAAGATCAATGGAATAGATTAGAAGGTACAACCACATCTACAAACACACTCAGCCACCTTATCTTTGATAAAGGAGCCAAACATGTGCACTGGAAGAAAGATAGCCTCTTTAAAAAGTGGTGCTGGAGAAATTGACTTTTCACATGCTGAAAACTAAAACTAGACCCATGCCTATCACTATGCACTAAAGACAAAATAGATCAAAGATCTAAATGTTAAAACAGAAGCACTAAATCTGCTGGAAGACAAAGTAGATAGAAATCTGAAGACATAGAGGTAGGCAGAGAGTTCATGAACAAATATCAAACTTCACAGGAGATACTTCCCAGAATCAACAACTGGGATCTCATCTTATTAAAAAATTTTTGCATGTCAAAAGAAATCTCCAACAGAGTGAAAAGAAAACCCACAAATTTGGAAAAAATCTTAGTCACCTGTCCCTCAGACAAAGGAGTTCTACCTAGAACATATAAAGGAATTAAAAAATTCAGACCCCTGAAATTCAAAGACCCAATCCAAAAATGGGCATCTGAGATGAAAACACACTTCTCAGCTGAAGAAATACAAATGGCAAATAAATAAATGAAAAAATGTTTAGTATCATTGGTCATTAGAGAAATGCAAATTAAAACAACATTGAAATTTCATCTCTAGAAAAAATAGCCAGGATCAAGAAAACAACCAATAATAAATGTTGGAGAGGCTGTGGGGGAAAAGGAACCCTTCTCCACTGTTGGTGGGAATGTAGACTGCTGTAACCACTGTGGAAATCTGTCTGAAGTTTCCTCAAAAAGCTGGAATTGGAAGTCCCATTTGACCCAGCTATTCTGCTTCTCGGCATAGTCCCAGAAGAGTTGAACACATACCACAGCAATATATGTGCATCCATGTTTATAGCAGCACAATTTGTAATAGCCAAGTCTTGAAAACAACTCAAATGCCCATCAACTGAAGAATAGATAAAAAAGATGTGGCATTTTTATATATTGGAGTACTACTCAGCTATAAAGAAGGATCATATTGAGGCTTTTATAGGTAAATGGATGTGACTTATGAACATACTCATAAGTGAAATAAATCAAACCCACATGTGTAAACACTGTATTGCCTCCGTAGTGTAAGAAACTGAAAGAGTAAATAAGATACAAAATCTTCAATAAATATTGTGAAAGGGTAAGAAACTGCTCAAAGGGAAAAAATAACTCAGGGAAAAGAAGAAAAGAAGGGAGGGAAAAGACAAAACATAAATTTGTATATACACACTTAAGATAGCTAAGATGATTGTACTACTAATTCTATTAGTTCTTGGAACAAAACAGTTAAAATTCATAGGATTACATCAATTTTGCATGTCTATATCTGGTAATCTGAGCAATTCTTTTGAAGTAACTATACAGAATAACAACCTTTGTTATGTTCCTACCACCTTGTTTTAAAAGCCTATATTGTTATTGTTTTGGGCTCTCTGTTATTGTTATTTATTTGTCTCTTCTGTTTCTTGTTTTTCTTGTGTTGTGTTTTGTTTTGTTTTGTTTTTGCCTCTAATACAGAAAGGATAGTTGTACATGTATAGGTTTATACATGCCTAGAACTTCTAAAGAGTTTACAGGAACTGATTTTATTATGTGTGATGGAATGAACAGCTGGTTTGAAGAAAATGAGACATTGTGGTAGCCATTGCTGACTTCTTATCATTGTGTTTTGAAGTCCAATAATGCTTTTATTCTTTGATTTGATTGGTTTTAGTCTGTTTTCTATTGTTTGATTTCAATATGTGAGAAGGTATGGACAGCTATTCTGAAGAGAACAAGAGACATTATGGTAGCCATTGTTGATTTCCTGTTGTCTGGTTTTGAAGGCCTGTAGTGCTTTCATTCTCTTGTTTTAATTGGTTTTATACTATTTTGTTTTGTTTGAATTTATTGTGTGTGAAGGTCTGAACAACTGTTTCAAAGAGGGCAGGAGACACCATGGTAGCCACTGTTGATTTCCTCTTGTCTGGTTTTGAAGTCCTGTGTTGCTTGCATTGTTCTGCTCTGATCTGGTTTGTTCTGTTTTGTTTTTACTCTTTTTAAAATAAAAAGAAGAACAGTTTGAGTGACATGTTTATAAATCTGATGTGGACTACTACAGTTTTCCATAAACTCTTTTAAACATGGTTAAGTGTAATTGTTGGCAACTTCTCTGATGATCCTAAAATGTAGGTCTGCTGTCTAGCTGACTGAATTGTAAAAGGTACTTTCAAAACACAAAAATTTGGTCAGGATGATCAGAGGAAGTGAAGTCCAGGACAAACTCTGGATTTTTTATTTTTTAGGACTCTAGATTTTAAATCTTCCCCAAATGATTGTGACACTGCATCGATCTGTCACAAGGTATCAAAGAGATATTGCTTAGCCCTGGCTGAATATTAAAGCCAATTAAAGAGCTTAAAATTTTAAGACCTGTGGCTACAATCCAGGTATTTATAACCTAAGACAGGTTTGAGAACCTTACTACATGCACTGAAACACATTGGTGAGGGAAGGGACACTATGGTATTCCCTTACCACTGACATGGTGCCTAACAAGAAACCTAGCCCTCAACAAACATCTGTTAAATGAATAAATGACCTAAGATAATGTAACTTCTGACAAAAGCTAGGATCCTTCCACTTTTTTTACACACTACAAAAGAAGTACAAAATAGTGCTTCTCAAGTTTGGCATACATTAGAATCCCTGAAAATGCTAGTTTAAAAATCAAATCTGTCTCCCCAGCCTCAGCAATTCTGAATGCTTTTCAATTCTGGCCACGGAATCTTCCTGTATAACTATGCTCAGAGGACTCCATATCAGGTGCTGGGAGAATCACACTTTGAGGAACCTGGTCATGAAAAAATTGAGGGCTTATCAAACAGCTTGAAATGAAGCAATTCATGGAGGTCACAAGCCTTCAGTTTTGCATCACAATAGAAAAGAGTACAGTTTCTTGCTAGGCAAACCAGGCTCAGCAAAAGTTCTGCCAGTTAGAACAAGTCCTTGAAAGACAACGAAAATAAAATAAGAGGTCAGTGAAACCATGCTGTAGTCATTCATCTATGTCAGACAGAGCTGGCCTGGCCTGCTTTCTTTGTGTGGGTGTCAAGCCCCCAGGCAGGCAATACATCCCTAAGGACTCTAATAAGCTGCCTCCTAGGAACAATTTGACTCAAACTGACTACTGTCTCAGGCAACTCAGAGATCTTGAGAATTATTTTTTGACAAATCCTCTTGTAATGGTTGAAATCCCAGCATTCATTGATATTCATTTTGGAAGCTGGCACCCATAACTTACAGGACTGGTAATAAAATTGACAATCTGCTACAGTGGAAACTCATGCAGGTGTTATTAACTTTAACCAAATTGATTGTGACTAGATCACTGTCAGCGACATTATGGTAACAATTGATTTTTCCAGCCATGAGAGAATTCTCAACTTTCTTACATTCATTTCTCCAAAGACATTTTTTTCTTTTGCTTGTATGTTTGTGGAAGCATTTCTGTTCCTTTGCTCTTTTATTTCAATTTGTAAATATTACACTTTTAAGCACAATATTTAGAGAAGAAAGGCAACGTGACTTCATAGCTTCAAAAACAACTCATCCAAGTCCGTAAATTTGTCAGCTACGGGAAATGTTTAAACAAGCACTGAGAAAGAAGTCTGCACTGTGAGCATAATGCATTTCAGCTGCGTGTGGCCCACTAACGTGGACTGAAATGTGCTCCCCCCAAATTCTTATGTTGAGTCCTAA
>RJWT010052217.1:0-10592 GCA_004365215.1 Cuniculus paca
AAGTTAGTGTTCGTTTCCTTTCTTCTTTTTTAAAAGAACAAACGGAAGAGGAGTCTGGCACACTACACTCACATTTGCAATACTTTTTAAAACAAATACGACCCTCAAACAGCCCCAGATAAGATACGAGCCTGTTATGTTCTGCCCTGAAATTCTAAACTATGGATGTAACCTTTCTCCCAATTTGCAACAGTTTTGCTGTTTTTTAATTTCATTTCTTCGTACCCTAAGTGCAGTTCAAGGAACTACCATGGCTTCATTTTGATGACTTTGGAGATTTGATGAGAGAAGATAGATTTCCTTTCTGTGTTCCTTGCACGTAGGGGGTTATGTTTGGGACTCAAATGACGGAGCTTTCCCCTTCACTCATGCTGTCTCCCTGTTACTTTTAGGTTATGTCCAGGGGTCAGGTTTCTGTCTGACCAACAGACTTTGTGTTAAGAGTGAATTCTGGCCCAAGATTGAGAAGGCAACCCCAAATTTTTCTCCATGGGGAGGTTTTCCCAGCTATAACCCCACATGCTGTCCTGCTCCATCCAGCCATCCTTGGCTAGCATGGGCTCTCAGGATAACATGTTTTGGTGAGAACTGCCCAGAAATCTTGTCTGTCTGCCAAGTTTCTTTAATATTTTTCCTAAGTGCTTGGCATAGCTGCTCCTCTGTGGTTTTCTCATTTCTGGAACTACACAAGTAGTTCTTCGGGGGCACTGGGGTACTATTCAGAAAATGAATGTCATTTACAGATCCTATTAATCTGGTAAGTACTGAAATGTAAACAGAAAAATTCAGCAAAGGCACTGAGCTGGTACTTAGAAATGTATGCTCTTTCACTAGTATACCCTGTTATATGTACAAGAGCTCGTACATTTCCCTGAATGCCGAAATTTTCCCCAGAAAGAAGCTAAGTATGAAAGATGACATAGAGAAAAACTAAGTTCCCAGCAAACATCACTTCATCCATTTTTGTCAAGCAAACCTGTTTTGTTCTTTGGGGTGATATTAGAGGATGGCGCATGGCCGGTCAGCTGTAGTGCACCCTTTCCCCTTTCTAGTGATTCATTTCTCCTGCTTTCCCTGCAGATATGACCAGATCCTTGTCAGTGGAATGGAAGGCTAGAGAAGTAGATAGGCAAGTTCTTTTTTTGATAAAGTGACAGTCCATTTCTGCTAGCTTTTTCGTTTTTGTTGGAATAATCAGTAGGTGGTTGGAGTTATGAAACTCAACTTATCCTATAAGGTCCCAAATAAACACAGGAAAAGCCTGGGCTTCTGTCATTAGAGAGTCACTGAATAAGATTATCATGACCCTCCTCCAGACACTTCCAATGAGCAGACAAGCAATCCCAACATATACTTATAGATAAGTTACTTTTACTTAGTTATGCTGGTCTTTGTAGTTAAATGCAACCAAAGTGACACGGTTAGGTATTTTCAGCAGTGTGACTAGAATACAGCATTTCCTATCCTTAGAGAAACTTAAATCAGGGCCTCTGGGACTGGAAACACTGTATGTTCTTGTCTGTGTGCCATTTTAATCTTCTCCATGGGGTAGCAAAGTGTTTAGTGACAGAATGCACACCTTTAACTGCATCTAATAGTCTGTTTCTGAACACTATACCTAAACTGAAGCATTTATAAGATACTCAATTAAAATTTGAATAACTGTCCAATGTAGTGTCAAAAAATTCAGGGTCCCTGAACTCAGCCTCTCTGAGACACCTTTTCTGCAATCACATCTTCAAAATAGCTTTTAGTTCAAAAAGAAAAGCTAGTTACGTGATGTCTTTTCTCTCAGTAGGTTTTACTTTTGACTGCCAAATTCGACCTTAAAAACTTGATTGACTACCACATTAAACAGATAATCTAATGATTACTTCTTGCTTTTGAGGAGTTTTCAGGCAAATAGAGAACAGATCTGAGCAGTTAGAAAGAAAATGGTGAGTTAAAGTAGTCAACTCCAAAACTGGCACAGTAACAGGAAAAGCAAGGGTACTAAAGTCACAAAGAATACTTGACCAAGGTTTTCATATGGCCTTTGAATGAAAGAGTCGAGCTATTCTTTGAAGATTAAGGAGGTCTGCATGTAAAACACACATGTTGCATTAAAGTAGGAGTGAAGAATGAGAATGCTGATGAAAATGAACAGTTAAATCAGCAGTGTGAATTGTAGAAGGATAAGCAGCAACCTGAGATCTTATCCTACAAGACCTTATCGTTCAGGATAAGGCTGTTCTTTATTAAGAGAAACAATGTAAAATTACTTACAGTTTCTGGCCAAAGAATCATGCTAAAACGATCTGATGTGTGTGTAAAACACAGTCATATAAGTAAAAGAAAAAAAGTGTTTTTACCAGGCTTATAAGAGACGGGTGACATTCTAAGCACAGACAGTGACAGTGGAAATAGGAAGAGAAAAAACTTCATTCGATTTTCACAGTTTCACAGTAGAACTCAATCTATAAACTGAATAACTTTAGAAATTATATTAAAAAGCAAATCCTTGCATCTATGTGTTAAGTAGCTTTTAGGAACCTGGAAGCACTAAGGGGCAGAATAGAATTATACTCTAGTTATGTTTCCCAAGATTAGTATTTCTGCTTTCTTTGAAAGAGATGAACTTCAATATTTCCTTAATTTTTTTAAATGAATGTTCAAGCTTATTGATTTTCAAACTTGCCAGTTTTAAGACTTCATATTTTACCCATAAACAATTGATATCATCTTCAAATAATAACAAGGATTTGACAAGAATTCCAAATTAGAATTCCACCCATAATTATGTGACCCTGTCCTCACATCAGCAAGACATATTATCATCATTATTCAATCACCATTATTGTTATCAATAACATTAATAACCCAGACTATTCTAACATTTTCAATCCTTGCTTAAATTTGCTAACACAAGAAGAACACTAGGGTATATTAAATTTGTTAGAGTCACCTATCATATTTAATAATGACTAATACAGCAAATCTATTGTCAAGAATCATAGTATTTCCAATTATACTAATAAATCTACTCCATTGTATTGGATAACTGGTGCTTCATAACTGTGATATAATTTATATGATTAACCAGGTAATACTGGTAGATAACCTCATATGTTAAATGTTGGAAGATATTTTATGTTTATATTTTCATTTCATCTTTAAAACTACCATGCAGATTATGCATTACCATCCAATTTATAAAATGAACGTGAAGGAAGAAAACATACCTTGTCCATGGTCTTAAAATCTTACTACTGGTGCTGGTATAGGCTAACATATCTTCAGTACAAATTCATTGTTTGCATGTTTGCTGACCCTACAATCCTCAAATATTCCCTTTTGCTATGCACCATATTAGATTTCAAAGTCTCTAACTTACTGTTTTCAGAATTCTTCCCTTGTTTCTTTTTGTTAATCACTTTTCTTTCCTGCCTCCATCACTTGAAAGGAAAAGAATTACCAAGCAACAACTAAGTTTTGTTCCAAGCTATTTGTCTACTACATAAGATTTATAAATCTGATTGATAAAATAATACAACTGGCAAAACTAAATTTCTTTAGCATTTCCATAAATAGTTAATTGTGTTGTGTCCAATGCCTGCCTTGATGTAGCTCCTATTATCTTTCTTTCCCTAAAACGTCACAGAACATTCAGATTTCTCTAAGCAGACAGGAGTCACATGGTCCTGCCATGTGCTGGAGATTAGCAGCAAGAAAGCAAAGTTAAATTCTCACTGGAGAAGATAAAAGGTCTTAATATATGCAGGAGAATCACTGGAAAAGTCATATTGGATCATGGTTTACAATTCACAACAATGGTTTCCATTTTTGTTTGTCTGTTTTGTTATTTTGAACCTTTATAATGCCACTAATTTGTAATCTACATTTTTTAGTGTAAAGGTAATGTGCTTTCACATTTATTTTAATAAATGATAAAGCACATTTCTATAGAATACCCATGACTGAGTAGAGGAGTGGGCATCCTACTAAATCAGAAGTACAGACTGACTGCATAGTGAGCCTTCCCAGTGTAAGAATACAGCAGGGTTCATATGCAAACAGCCCCTGAGTCATTACCATCAGCAGGGATAAGCACCTCACCTCTGTGCACATCCGATCTTAGCAAAGGCTGGCAGCTGGCACTCTCAAAGGAAGCCTGGCACTAAAATCAACCTCTCCTGCACTATTTTCCTAAACCATTTCTTATGAATGGATCAAAAGAAATATAAAACCTATCTTGGGAACTTATGAAGATAACCTATTTTTTAATTTTTTTTTTTGCAACCATCCTGTATTACTTGGCTAGAGTTACTTAATCATTTAACAGTCTCATAAGAGACATTTTTATGTGTCACTTTGAGAAACCACTCATCATCTCAGATCTCCCTTGCTTACCTTCACTTGTTAAATTTCAGCAGAATAAAAGCTATCTTTTCTTTGGATTCATCTGTGCCACAGTTTTACATTCTCCTCACTCTCTATCCTTTTAAAAAATTCATTCTACCACATGCACGCACTTCTCAATGCTCCATACTCAACTGAATACCCAGGCCTACTGAATACCCTGCCTGACCTACTAACCAAATACCTTTAACCTAGCAGGAGATCTGGTTGCTGTCCTGGGCCAACAGCGATGACAATGGCAGCAGAGTGACAGGTGAGTCTTGAACTCCAACTAGGTGATGTGGCATTTTCTCCAAGATCGCCCTAAAGACTCCACACACTGATGCCATGAAAGATTGTTTAGTCATTTGCTAGCTTATCTAATTTTTACTATACTATTACTATAAATTTTAGAATGAAACATCCATCACCTTCTCAGAAGAGACTGAGTTTGAGTAAATAACTAGAGTTCATGCCCATAATTTCTGCAGTCTAAAGTTCTTTCCATTTTAGTACTGTGGGATCGACATTTCTGAAGACGTAGGTAAGAGCAAGGCTGTATCACATTTTACTGCTCCACGTTCACTGCGGAGACCACCCCTGTAAAAGCAAAGGTGTCGTCTAATCATGAGGGAAGCTGCCAACGTGAGATCCAACTGCTTAGCATCTTGGAAAAACCTGACCGGGCCTGAACCTCACTTGCTTTTGTAGGCAAAATGAATCAGCCTGTAAATATTCATGGAGCATCAGCAATGTATGAGGAACTGGGGAAGAGTTGACAGGAGAAAAAAAATTGAAGTTAGAATTTATGCTTGTAAGAAACTGAAAACAGGATATTACACATACTCAATGGTTCGCATACTTCTATTAACAATTGCGTACTTCTACTGAACACTATCTTCAATAAAAATTTTCCAGAGTCCAATATATAAGACATACTTAGACAAGCTATGTTCCCATGGCTCCTCAGTGAACTTGAAAAAATATTATTTAGAGTTCATTTTAAGTGTGTGTGTGCGTGCGTGTATGTGTGTGTGTGACGTGTTCGTTTGTTTGTCTGCGCATAGCTTATAAGACAAGCAGATATTAGAGGTAAGGAAACAGCAATCTCTAATAGCTATGAAAAGTGAGGCAGTGAAGGAAATTAGTACTGGATATGGCTCTGAAGCCTTTCAGCTAATTGATTTAGGCTGGAGAAAGTGTTTTAGGTAGGAAGAATAGATTAGGTAACTTGGTCTCTATTGACTAATCATCCCCTTCCCCTAAATTAAATCTGAAATGAAGACTGTTTGCAAAGTAAAAACGAAAGGGAGATACTCTTGCTGTGGTTTTTACTAAACATTGGGCTGACCACTCTCAGTTCCTTCATTTGAACAAAACCTATCCTGAGGCTCCTAGAGTGCTGACGGGGCATTTGTGCTGGAGGCTGTAGGTAGATCTAGCAAGCCAGGGTGAACAATCTCAGAGTTCACGGCAGACGGATCACTTTCATTTTTAGGGACCTGAAAATTACAGCAGTACTGCAAAGTCATTTTCCACATGGGACACACTATTCAGGAATGGCCTAGAACTAGTAGACAATTACCCAGAAAGTATTCCACACCGAAGTTAGGTTTAGCTACTAAAATGTGAACCTAAGATGGCTTCAATTATTCTCAGAGCCCTCAGGCCCTCACCCTCCTTCCCCACGGTGACTCACACTCGGACACAGGGAAACGGGCTTCTCGGGAAACTGCCAGAGGGTGCAACTCCCGAGACAAGAAAACACGCTCATAAAGGCATAAAAACTAATGTTCAGTGTGATGCCTTTTGTTCTTTTGTGTCAGTGTATGAAATGGTTTAATTATAAAATGCACTTGTATTCAGGCCTCAAGCTTTTATGTGCTTTACTGGTGGACAATGTCGCATGAGCATGGCATGTTATGCTCAAATTCAAGACCCCTGAGTGGAAGAATGAGATGTGAGTGCGCAGTACTGAGCAGGAACCATGCAGATAGCTCACTTTGTAGGTTTTTCTTTTTTATGGTTTAAATGACTATAAAGGCGCGTACATTACTGAAAGATTTGTTACAGAATCAAGACCTTTTACACCAATATAACAGGTAAGATATATCAGCTTAACAAACAGTTGCATGGATATCTAAAAGAACTGCTTGTGTCAAAGTTAATTTTTATTCTTTAACTGAAATTCAACCTTAGGTTGGCATCTAAGATGAAGAGAGTTGCTACCTAGCACTACCCAGACAAAGTGGAAAGACCAGAAGCAAGCCTTCTATTTTCTCCTTTTTTTCTCATTCAAACATTTAGCTAATAGGTTCATTGGTGAAGACACAGGAAAATATAAGGAAGAAATGAAATGATGCATAATAAATTATAACCCTGTCATCTCAACGTACTTCCCCAGGAATAAGTCAGTTCACTAGTATCTGAAACATGAATGTTTCATGAAAAATCCAAGGTAAAACACATGGCCCATCACTTCACAAACTCACCATCTCTAATATCTATGTAACATAAATACAAATAGAATTTCATATTATTATATAATTCCTCTCCAATTTTAAATTGTTATGTTGCAATAGTGAGTACTTTTAAAAGCAAATAGAATAATATCTGAATGTGTAGGTCTTGGAATTTATTAAGAGCCTGGTGGTTTATCGTTGACTTCATTACTCCCTAAATTTTCAGGAGGGATACATCTTAGTTCAGAACCTCAGTACTCAGTGAAATAAAAACAAAATGTGGTCCAACCCATACATCTGCTACAGCTGATGAGGCAAAACATATTATATCCATCAGATACGTAAAAGGTAAAATGTGATACAGAGTAACTAATGAAAGTATTATTCAATTTGCAAAAAGAGCCACTGTTGGTGGCCTTCAAAGAAGATCGCTGAAGAACTTCATTTATCATTCAGTTCACACACACACAAAGAAAAAACAAAGAAAGAAAGAAAAAGAAAAATATATCCTTAATTCCAATCTTCAAAATTATAAAGAAATAGCCTTCTGAGTTGTTTCCAAAAAAAGAACAGATAAAATATTCTTACTTCCTGTTTTTCCTTTCATTGATAAATTTCATTATTTTCATTTCAGATGTAGAAAATCAAAGTCTTGCTACAATGACACATTGAAATGAAAGAATAATGAGGCCATAGCTAAATGTAATAAAAATATTCAAGATCATTAAGACAATATGTAGGAATAAAATCAAGAACCTGCTTCAGGAATGTGAACGGTTTCCGAGTTATAAAGAACATACAAACCCTAAGGAAGAACTCTATTCACAGTGTTTATAGGTATCTAAATTTGCATTTCCATTTCAAAAGTATAATGCAACCTAGAACATAAAATAAAGAAATAAGGGTCAATGGCATGTGTATACTGGACCTTTCTTGTCTAATTTCAAAACTTACATGTGTTTTTTAACAAGTGCACAGTTAAGCGCAGGTAGTAGGATTATTATTTCTGGCCAAAGAACAGAGATGAGAGTATAACAAAGGAAGAAAAATGTTAGAAAACGACAGTGGAATGAGAAAAGAAACAACGTGCAGCACCTTAGGCGCAAATGAACCAGAGCTCACACGGTATGAAATAGTTAGGGAGACACAAAGATAAAACAACCGTGCCATTTAAAATGTGATTCCAGACCAGCAATTCCGGGTTGCTCAGTGATTTTTCAGAAACAGTCTCATTCGATACATCAAATCAGGATTTAGATTTTAAGAGGATCTGCAGGTGATTCATCTGCTGTCAATAAGAGCCATCTTGTTCAGCATTGTAGGATTTAGAGTTTAACCTTTGCTTTCCCTCAGTGACTCAGTGAGCTATCCCTCCCCCATAGGCAATCCATGCCCCTTTCCATTTGCCCACTCGTTGTATCTATGCCAAAACACATAAGAAAACACTAATGAGGAATTGGAGCACAGCTTGAGAAAACTATTAGCAGTTCCTTAATCCAAATTGTGTACGACTCTGAATGCATTCACTGGGAAGCAGTTCTCCCCAATCCTTCTAACTACAGCAAGAAAAATTTTTCGCTAAGGACCTGAAATTAAAGTGCTGAATATGTTCAAAATCATGAATTGAAAATATAGGGGAAAAAAAAAAAGGAAAAGGAAAAGGAAAAACAAAAAAACAAAAAACCATGCCTTTGGCAAATCTGTTACCATCCATAAATAATTCTTGCCCAAATGCTGACTCGTTGGGAAATTAACTAAAACCATAAAAAAACTGAGACAAGACAAGGGCAGTTGAAAATTTTTGCCTAACCAAGGACAAAATAAAGATTGCTGTACTCCCCTCAAAATCCAAAGACCCAACGATTCCTACCTTACCATCTGCAGCTCCACCTTCACTACGGTCTCTCTCGCTGATAGGTAAGACCTTCTGAGACACTGAATCATAGCCTGGACCCCACCTTCAGGCAGCAAGAGCACACTCCACTCCTCGAAGCTTCCCCAGTCACTAGACCAAAGCCCTGATTCTGTAGTTTCTTCCCTGTATTGCAGTCCTTACCATTCCCTGTGGCGTGTGTTCTTCCTTGCTTTATAGTGTACAACGAGACTTTCGGGCGAGGTGTGCTCTGGTGGTCTGGTGGTCTCTCGGTCAGCAACACTGATAATTTCAATGTGGTTCGGAGCTGCCTTCCAGATTTGCTGCAGTTTGTGGTCTCATATCTCCCTCACTGGATGAGGTATTTCCCTCAACATGGTCTGTACTGTCCCAGCTCTGTTTCTATTAGGCTATTACAGTATTTCACCTTTCTTGCAAACTCTGACTATTAGAATGCTGTTTTCCTTTCAAAGCTCAGGTAAAATTCTATAAGCAAGTTTCTCTGATTTCTCTTTCATGAAAATTTAATTTTTTATTAATGCATGTTTGCAGTGCATAATGATTTATCATGGAGAGTTCTCTAATTAAACTCTGTGCTTTCTCCTTAGCATTTTGTTACTACTTCATTGTGTACATTTGCCCTATTTTATTGTGTGCTTGGTTACTTATGTACTTCTTTTACTCTTCTCTCGATCTGAAAGTGACTTTCAAATTCCAATCATGTCACATCCATCTCTTTGTTCCCTAGGGATTGCTTGGCTCTCTGCCTTGTGGATGATGAAATGTTATTAGTATTTGCTGTATTGAGTTTGAATTGAAGTTTCTAATTGCTGAGTTAAAGTTGAAAATTCAGAGACATAAATGTAAATTAATTTATGAATCTTAGCTCAACTTAATCTGTAGCATAGCAACTAATTTAAACTTTACTGAATTTAAAATGCCAAGTTGTTGACTATTTGTTGACTGACAAAGTTCAGTTTTACTTGCTTCAACCCAGTGATTTTTCTCTATTATTTTCAATCCAACAATTACAAAATTGATTATTTTTAAGCACATAGACTGACATTGAGAATTTCTTTTTAAGTAAATGCTTACCTTTCTGTTTGTCTTAATAATACCATAATTTCAATATGAAAATGGAAAGTGTAAACATAGTTCATGGGCCACGATATTACATAAAATAAAGAAAGTAGTGATGGAAATAAGAGATATTCAAAGTTAAATCAGGAAAGAAAAAAAAACTACTAGAGATAGAGCAATTTATTAAAGGTCAATTTGGGAAACAATAAATTTCATTTTTCATAAAACACATTTTATAGGAATCTAATGCATTTTAAAATCACTGTAGTTAAATTTCCCATTTGCTGAGTATAGCGTTTGTGATGACTTCATGATCACAGTTGTATGTATGGTAACCTATATTTGCACTTCTCAGTGTACTGTATGGTGAGACTGAGTAGCACCTTTAACACAGAATACCTACCAGACCAGACTGCTGAGTATGAATTAGGCTTTTCCATCTACTGCCTGTCCAACTTTTGGCAATTTACTTAATCGCTTTATGCCTCAGTTTCCCTGTTCTGAGTAGTGGTTGTGATAACAGTACCTAACAATGTTGTTTGCTATGTGGATTAATTTAAACCACAGGAAATGGAACATAAGCATTGACTACTGTTACCATAATATTTCTTTCATTGCTCTGCCATAAACTTTCCCCTGATTTAATCCCTTCAGGTATGACAATATTTCCTGTGTTTAAAGTCCTTCAGAGGACCTGTCTTCCTGGAAGGATCAGGTCCACTCATATGAGCACCCAACCCTGTCTACTGTCAGTTGTGATGCTCAGGAACTGTGAACCAATCAATCTGGACCACTTAACG
>RJWT010052218.1:0-10594 GCA_004365215.1 Cuniculus paca
TTTTGTGTCCCTTTCATTCACTGAGTACTTCTGCTTGTTGACTGATTTCTTTTTTTAATGAAAGCAAGGCAACAGTAGCCCAGCAAACTCCAACATTGTGCAGTTGGGAAAAATGGGAAAAATGCACATATAAGCCTCCTCAAAAAGCAATGCACTTTTCACCTAACAAGTGCTCCTCCTCTCACCTACTTTATCTCTCTGTGTTTCCAGGGTCTTGGGACTGAAAGACCACAGAAAAGGACACTGAAAAGCCCTGATTTGTCACAGTGTAACATGTGATTATGTTCTGCTTTGGGAAGGAGCATCTTTGCCATTTCTATCTAAATTCATAAATACAGGACGAATAACCTTTGAGAATCAACACACGCACACACCACATTTGACTTCATGCTAGGTACCATCTTTACATGAATTGAGGGATAATGGGGTAACATGAATGATAGAACATGATTTTCTAAACTTCAGTGACTCAGTAAATACTGCCGAGGTTTTATGATTCTCTGCATTTCAAATTTTGGGAATGTAGCATCCTGTTGTTCATGTAAAATTCTTAGGTATCAGGAAAAATGCCATTCTACGAGGTACCACAGATCTAGTGATAATCAGGAAGGATCTATAGACTGGTAGTGTCAAAGGAGGAGAGTATAGGAAAAAAACGGGTGGTAAACTGTGAGCTTTGGATGGAAGCTAATCTTTATACATTTCTGCTGTGTTCTATGCCACCTGCTGTGTCTGAGTGCCCTGATCCAAATACTGTTTATACAGTCATACAAATTTAGAATTTGAGTGCTTTAGAAATACTCTAATCTAGAGCATTTTAAGAGAAAAAATTTTACATAAGAAAATTAAAAACTTATGATCACATCATTTCTGATTGATGCACATACTCATTTCTACAGTAAATAACTTATGCCTGTTTCTTATGTATGTGCTTTACATATACAAGCACGGCACAATTTTCTTGAAGAAAGAATCTCTTTATTTTTTATGTTCTACTGGCCTGAGCATCACTCTGAAGGCAACAAGTACTCAATAAAAGCTGACTGGCTGTGTGTAGTAGCTAAGGGGTAAATTAATAATTACTCAAGTTTTTAAAGTTGTAAAGGTTTTTATTATTATGTGTTTTTTTTTCTGCCTTATCTTGCTTTATCTGGTTCTAAATTACTTGTTTTTGTCTTTTTTTTTGGGTACCAGGAATCAAACTCAGGATTTTGTACTTTCTAGGCACGTGTTGTGCTGCTGAGCTATATCCCTGGCTTTCTTATTTTTATCTTGCAGATAGGGAACATTCATGTATTATATGAAAAAAAAAAGTGAAAGAAAGCGGTTTTCACTTTATTTTATACCCGAATGTCCAGGGAAGTAACCCAAAATAAAAGACTTAATTTTAAGTAAATTTAAAAAGGTACTGCATCAAAAATTGAAAGACCACCACCCTAAGTTTCCATAAAAATGGCGATTAATTAGCTGTCATTTTGAATTCTTTTTGTTGCTAAATGAGAGCATCTTTCTTGCTGATCACTTAAACCTTCCAACTAATGTCCTCCTCCCTAGAGCATCCTGAAGAGGTTGGTAGCAGGGACAGCATCACGTCCATGCTTCCATACTCTATAGTTGTTTGCTCAGAGCCTGCTTCTGAGTAAGTGCTCTAAATTGAAAATTTATGGAATCCATGACCATGCAATGAAGCACCCATTCTCTAAGGAGGAAGGAAAGAAGTAAATCAATGGACTTCTTCATTGGTATAACCCGAAGAAGTCAGAATTGTAGAAGTTTCAGGTTCTATGTCAGGTTACACAAGCAACATGATGCCTTCTCCAACTTCCAGTTCTGCTGTGATGGGGACGCGGAGAGCATATGTAATGTACCTCAAGTTATTCTTGCGTAACACAGACAGTAACATGATCTTTTAAATTAAAAGAAAATGTAAATTTTGAATTAAAAGACAAATTGGTTTTAAAGTTTTAAAAATTGGATATGAATAATTTGCTTTTTTTTCTCTTACATTAACATTCTAAATAAAAACCTGAGAGTTCTCTTCGGTGCTACTCCTGGTAGTCTCCCTAACGTTGGATGCTCTTGGTTTAGATGGCCCCTCTGGGCTCTTGGTGATTGAGGTAAGTCTTACCTCCCAGTAATCATTTATATTCTGTGCTGCTGTTGTTGTACTGTGCAACAATTTATCACATAGTTTGAAGATTGTGATGAAGTGTCTGAGGTCTGCTGAAATTGTATTGTTTGTGTATTTTTTCTCTTCATGCTAACTCACTGGTATAGACAGTATAGTACTTCCTCTAATTTCCAGTTCAATATTTTAATCACAGTATGTTTCACTGAAGTGTTTCTGAATTTTTTCAACCTGTAATCTTTTTAGAATTCTGATTCTTCTTTATTTCAGGGAACTTTAATTTAACTATTATTGTGTAACATGTTCATATCATGTCCTTTACCACAAATTACAGAATCTATTTAGCTTTCAGAATCTATTTAGCTATTTAACTGATAGTACTGAAATATTTAGTGCTTTGTATTTGAAAAATATTCTTTGCTTAACTGTATTAATTTATAAATTTTACATCTTTCTCTTAATGTTATAATTTCCCAACCCTATTTATGTTGATTTTCACTAGTTCCTATGTTTCAAATGTTATTTTATATGCTTCATCCAATAGTGCTTTATTGTGTCATTCAAATTGCTCTGGCTTTGGCTCCAAAAGTCATGAGTTCAGAACCAATGAAACAGTGTCAAAGGTGGGACCTATAAGGAGACATTTAGATCACAAGAGCTCTGCCTTCATGAATGAACTAATTCTACTACAAAAAGGGCTTACAGGAATAATTACCCTAAAGGCCATGGGTTCTCCTCTCTGAAAGATATACTATTCAAAGTGCCATCTTGGAAGCATAGAGATTGAGCCCTAATCTATGAATGACTTGATTTTGGATTCTCAGCTTGGAGGACTCTGAGAAATTGTTTCTGTTCTTTATAAAACCTCTAGTCTCAGGTATTCCGCTAGGCCTCACAAAATGAACTGATGCGAATGTTCTCTCTACTTAGTTATTAACTTTCTGACATGATTACCTACTAGAAATATCTGACATTTCCATTAGATTCAGTGAAGATGTGGGTATATTGGTTTCTGAAATTATCATATTTTCCATAAGAGGACTCTAATGGTATGAGACTCACCATTACATACATCTGCTAAATATAACTAAAAACTTGCATGTTCTGGTGATGAGGTTATATGTTCCAGTGTTTCACTTCTCTAGACCTCCTTGACCACCTGGTATGATGCCACCTGCTACTCAATGTTCTACCATGGGAATACACACTCTTGTTTTTAGAAGAATCTATCTATGGTATAGTTATTTTTGTATTATTCAGTGCTGTTGGGGTGAAGTCCTCAACAGTCAGTAGTTCACACCGAATGACCTGTGAATGTCTCATCTCTGCACAGTGTCTGGGGACTGTGCCTATAAAGGTCAACAGCAGCAATACTGCCATCAATCAGAATGCTCCGAGGGACACTTTCCTGATTATGTACCACTCCTATGTTGGCATCTTCTCTTTAGTTAGCTAAGCAAGATTTTGGCCATCTACCATAAAATTAGCTCCATAAATTATGTATAATAAAATATAGTGTCAAATATGATTTAGATAATTAGGAATTAATCTTCATTCAAAATTTCAGAAGAAATTATCCTTTTAACCTCATGTGTAACAGCAGTTCAAGACATGAGAAATGAGTGGAGAAAATGTCAAAAATGAAAGAGGCAAAGCATTTTCTCAGAAGTGAAAAAAAAAAGACTGATTCATTTGGAGCAAAGAGCCCATGTAAAAATAAATGACTTAGAGAGAGTTTTCTTATTTCTTTTTAAGAAATTGGAACATATTTTTATGGGCAAAAATGTTGTTTCTATTTTGATCTTTTTGGGTCCGAACCAATTCTGACACTACTGTGGGTGGTCTGTCTGAATTTAATGCAACCCTTTCACAGTTCTGGAACCTGAATACTCTAGCCACACTTTAAAAAAGTGCGTTTCATTTTGAAATCTGATTTAATCCCTAAACCATGTTCACCACAGGGTCATAACTTGTACGTCTTGCCGTGAATGTGGTAACATTACTGCAGGTTTGAAACACAGGTGGTACATGCATGACTGTTCCATCAGGCAGCATGGGGCATTTCTCTTGCGTGTCTTGTACTGATGGGTCACTCATGAAGGTACTATTGGTAGTTCAAGTCAGCAGGAATGTGTTAAAACTCAGGAAACAGGGTATTCAGGAGTATTTAATCCCCAACTTTCAGATGAAGGATATAAGACCCAGATAAGGGATATAAGACCCTGTGTTGGAATATTTTCTGTAAGATTTTTTGAATAGAAATTTGTCTCTATATTCTGTTTATCAGCATGCTTGCATTCATGTATCCTTCATCAGCCAATTATACCGCAGGATCTCTTGAAAGCAGTTTTTAGTAATTTCAGAAAAACATACTCTTCCAAAATGTACGTCATGCAGAAGACTCGTTCATACTTACCAAGTGCTTGTCATGTGTCTAGTATCTGTACTCAGTATGTTCATAACTACCTATCTTACTTTCCTGACCACTGTATAGCTTGCTGGAATTCTGTGGTTTCTCTTATCTTCAGGGTACGGTAATGTCGGTAATGTCTATGAAAAATGGTAGGATAATTGGGAAAGTTAACCTATTAACCTAAACATTGCCAAATAGTTGAACATGTTTCTGACCCTTTCTTGACAAGAGATTAGATAGAAGGATAGAGAAGAGAATTTGGCATGCCCTAATCAAGCCTGATTCATTCATGACCACTCTGCCCTCTAGCCTGTTAGAGGAAAGCCAGGTGATGTTGATGTGCGCCTTTGGACTTGCCAGCCTGCTTGCTTCTCTCCACAGAATGTTCCAGATATAGTCCAATTAAATTCAAGAATTCACAGGTAGCCAGGCTGGTGTCGCATGCCCGTAATCCCAGCACTCGGGAGGCTGAGACAGGAGGATCCTTGAGAGTTCGAGACCAACCTGGGCTATAAAGTGAGCTTAAGGCCAGCCTGAATGGCATAGTGAGACCCTGTCTCAAAAAGACAAGAGCTGGCGATTTAGCTCAGTGGCCTAAGCTCCTGTCTGGCAAGCATGAGTTTGTGAGTTCAATCCCCAGTGCTGCAAAAAAAAAAGAAGAAGAATTCACAGGTATTCAGGGAAACGTTTTCAACACAAAACCCCAGTTGTCCTTAGGGTTCTTCACTCTTCTTAGTATTCTTTAAATCTGAAATACTCTTTCAACAAAACAAAGCATATTTGTAAGTGACTAAAAATACAACAAACAATGATGGTAAAGCTAAAAATTGTAACAGCGTTGTTCAGAACAAAAGGAAAGATGTAGCCCTTACTGCAAGTCCAACGCATTTAAACTAAACCTAAGAATCTAAAGAAAATAATATCTTCTTTTTTGAAGAAAGTGAAGGATAAGACTGAGGCAACTCATGCTATGAGGAAGATAAAAAGGGAAACAAATATTTATATATCATATTTTCCAGCATAAAATATTAGCAGCTCCCATATTTACTACATTTGAGCTTCTAAATTTTATCACACATCTTCTGCCATATCTGGGTATTCTCACCCCTAGTCCAGTGAAATAAAAAAAAAAAGCTAATGATTGGTCTTCTGTTTATAATTATAAACACATTAACTCATTCCTATAGGTTATGGACTTAGGCAAATAAGTTCTTAAAAATATAGCACACAAAAATGTAAGATAAGTTTATAGCTCTGTGAGTGTGACTACTGAATATATATCCAGTTCATAGCTTTGATAATGTCTTAGTTTAGTGAGTCATTACTGTGTAAAACCTTAAAAGTATGTGAATTTTTCATGGGTAAAACAGGATCAAACCTTTTTTACTCATTTATTCACTCCTCCATTCTAGAACTGTTTATTGAGTGTCTACTGTGTTCCACATACTGTTCTAGAAGCTGAAGTATGGCAGTAAACAAAACAGTTCAAAACTTTGACTCTAGGAAATCTTAGTAAATATTTTGAATATCAAAATGATATAATATGTTAAGAGGATATACATGCAATAGAAATTTTAAAAAGGTAAAGAAAGTCCCTCAGGAAGGCAGAGATCTGAATTTCAAAAAGAGGGAGTAAGGAAGAGAAATCTAGGAAGCAGCAAAAAGCATACTTCACTTACTTAATTTATCTCAGAAATTTTTAGACTTGTTGGCTGACTGTAGCATTTAATATAAACCATTTGTATTTATTAAAATTAGGCAAGGAAACAACCTCAAGTATTATTTGGTGATAATACTGATGATGCTCTAACTCTCCTGAGCACCTACTTATAGCAAACACTACTAAATCACTTTACATGAATTATTTTGTGAAAGTTCTATGAGATACTTACTGCCACTTCATTGATCCTAAAGATCAGGAAAACAGGTGAAAGGGAAAACAACTCAGTAATTTACACACAGTGACAAAGCTCAAATTTGAGCTCTGTCTTTAAATCAAATCCATCATTTTAATTTTTATTATATGTACAGTTTTTAAATTAGACATAAATGACAGGGAGGGAAACTTAAGTATTTTACACATATTATTTCATGTTAATTCTTGAAATAGTTTCTTTGATAATAAATGAAATATTTTCTAGAACTTTATGATAAGCTGAATAATGACTTCCCTGAAATATACACATCCTAGTTCCAAACCCATAAATGTTAGGGACTTTACAGATGGTATTAAATTAAAGATCTTTCAATGGGGAGTTTATTCTGAATTATCTGCATGAAGTCACTGTAGTCACACAGGTCATTATGAGAGAAGCAGTATGGTCAGGGACAGAGAAGACAATGAGAAGATAGAAGCAAAGGTTAAGTGATGTGGAACCATGATCCCAGAAATTCCAACATTCTCAAAGCTGTGAAAGGCAAAGGGACAGATCTTTTCTCTCCTATAGTTTCCAGAATAAGCATAGCCTCCCCAACCCATTGTGAACTTCTGAAATTAATGACTATGAGATAATAAATCTGTGTTGTAAAGCACTCATTTTGTAGTCAGTTTTAATCACAAAAAAGAAACTCCTGTGGATTTTACTGCACTGACACTGGGAGTGACTATCTGTGAGAGAAAAGTAAAATATAATATTGACTCTGGATTTGGGTAATGGATAGAGGTAGGAAGAAATTTGAAAAGCAAAACTGAAATGATTCAGTTTACTTTGCACAGCCTGTTAGCAGACATGTATCTATTAATTCCTTTGCCAATGTGATGGCTTCAAAAAGAAAGGAGTACAACAAAAAAAATCCACATTGTCTTCAAACAATTAGTTTATCATAAAGACATTGAAAGGATTGCTTGTGTTGACTCATAAGAAAGCACAGAATATGTTATTGCAATGCAGGAAAAAGAATACATGTCATGCAGAGGAAGAAACCTAGTTCAACTGTGTCTTACACTTAGTTTAAAGGCCATCTTTAAAGCAATGAACTTGGATATTTAGATGAGGAAATTTTCAAACAAAATGTTAGAAGGAAAGCTGTGTTTCTCCATCTTTCTTACACTAAATTGGACTTTAAAAAAGAGAACTGCAGAAATAAATAATAAGACAAACGAACCAGGACCTGGTGTCTTAGGAAATTGTTTTGGGTCTAGGAACATTGTAAAAGATGCCAAAAAGTGAGAAATTCACTGTCAGAAAATCATTCTCTGAAGGGAAAAGCAAAAATCAATCACAAATTTTGTTAGTTCCTTGAAAGGATCAAAAGCTTAAACTATTCAGTCCCACAAAGGACTGTAAAGAAATTAGGCTTGTGACACATAGATCCTTTCAGCCATCTCAGCTGGAGACAAAAATAGAGATGGGATTACAGTACTTAGAAAAGTTCTGTTCAGGAGACTCTTGTTTTAGGCTCCTCTTTATACACAAGATCACAATAAACAATCAATCAGTGAATCAAAAGACAAAGTGTTTGGGATACTTAATTTTTGTTTTTATTTATGCTTTTTGAAAAATAAGGGTGGAGAATAAATTTAATGGTTGCTTGCAAAGCAAAATTATTTGCAGATTTTTAAAAATTTAAACATAGGAGATAAAGTAGAGAAAATAAACAAAACTAAACAATGACTGTTTCCCTGGTGTAGTATAATAATACAGTTCCAGTAGTATAAAGATGAATATATATGGAGAAATTTTTTTCAGGAAGGAACTTCCTTCTTTTGGGAAGAAAGTGATCTTTAAGCTGACTTTTACAGATGGATGTTACATATTGAGTAAAATGGGGAATGAGTAACAAGGAAAAATTTTCATAGTAAAAGGTATATATTGGCTTACATTGAAACAAATACTTATTAGAATTTGGAGCATTATGTTAGATAGGTAAATTATGTACAGAATATATTGAAGGTGAACTGTAAATATTCATTTTCTATTTGAATAGCAGTAAGAAATCAATGAAAGAATTGGCTTATTGAAGGCTGATTGTAAACACATTTACAACTGTGTTTGCATTTTAAGTGAAAAAGCCTATCTTTTATATTTTATAAGACAGCATGTTAATTAGGTGGATAAATTACTATATTGACCAAAGTATAAAGCAAAGGATGTAGTCTTTTCACAACCACAAACACATATTCAGTTATTTTTATGTGATGCAATTTTGAGTACATGTGTATTTGTGTACATAAACTTAAGTAAGAATTCCAAATTCAATTCTGACAGCAAATTTCTTACTATTGGCAAATGCAAATTATTATGATGCAAACTCCTATATAGTAAATTGACCAGCAAGTGAGGTTTATCTAGATGTGGATTGTGTCATAATTACAGGATTTATTTGCTCTTGTTAAATTCTAGTTAATTTTTCCTCTTCTTTTCTGGTTTTGACACAATTCTTTCAACAGATTATTTATTTTCGTGGAGATTTGTCTTTGGCTAAGTATTTTTAAAATTACTGTGTTGTTTTTCAAAAACAAAAACATGTTAGAATTTCAGACATTTTGAAGTATATGAAACTCAACTAGCTAAAAAGAGATAATAAGATCATTAAGCTTTGTTTCCCCTTTGGGATAAAAGCATTATTATTGCTTTAAAATATACTAATTAAGCTGGTTTCGAATCCTTTAGGAGTTCAAATCTGAATAATCTGACTTCATGGTCTTTGGTTTTTTGCTCTTTAGCTCACTTCTGTTAAGTGGAGTGTATCATGTCAGGCTTCATCTGCTGTCTTGACCTAATATAGATTTTCTAACACTACAGCTCTAGTTTTGTCATGGTTCCACATTTATTGCCTTTTATTTCCACTTCTGTCTTTGGCTGATTTTGCTCTACTAGAGTGTTCTCTACTTCCTTTTCCCTAATAAAAGTATGTCCACAAATGTAACTTTCTTAAATCATTCTTGCCATTGTGTATTCTTTTAAACTTCACGTGGAAAATTACCAGGCATATTAACACATTTCTAAAGTGAATATTCTTATAAATTGTATGTGCCCCAAATTGAAGATTTTCCAAATGTTCCGTCAATGAGGTTACATAATCTTTAAGTAAAATGCTATGTATATATCATACATAAAAGATAAAGCAATCAAATAAAATTAAAAAGAATAGCAAACATGGTAATTTCCATGCCAACTCCTCTACCACCATAGCATACCGAATTTTTAAAAAGACAAGTTAATTTTTAATAGATTAGCTTTAAACAAACATAAGGAATATCCAAGCAAGATGTTAAAAATAAAGGATATTAAGGACAAAGAAATAAGTATACTAGTCCATGATATGCTCATTTAGAAGCCTATTAGACTCAGAGGGCTTGATATTCCTAACAAAATTAGATATCCTGGTAATATACTCATTAACCATCTGAATAAAGACATCACTTCTTCTCCCCCAAGGCAAAAGGAATGTAGAAGGTGAGTAGCTATTATGTCTTCTAGCTCTGAAATTACTCTCCCTACATTAAAAGAAAATTAAAAAATCCTTCCTAGTGCCAAAGAAAATTTAAAAGATGCTCTTACTGTATTTGACATATATGAAAAATTATTTTCTGTAACAAATAAAAACTACAATTACAACAGTCACCAACTTCTGCATGTGACCAACAGAGAACAAGGGCTAAACTTGCTTTTTAGCTCCAAAAATGGAAACAACACTAAAAGGCAAAACGATACATGCAACAAAGCAAAAATCAGGCAAAACTATATGGAACAGCATTTTAAGTGCTAAACAGCACATAGCAAATGACAGTTAACATTGAAAGAAAAGAAGCGACCGTGGTGAAGTATTTGATCCCCCTAGATTACTAAAGACTTTGTAGGAGTCTCAGAGGGTCAAAATAATTAAGATTCACTGGACAAATACTGAAGATGGAGCAGCACAAAAATATTGGGAGGTTTGCAGATCCCCTGAAGATTCTACTTGGTGTTGAAGCTGAGCATCGGTAAGGAAACATACATCATACGACTGCCAGAGATCAGGGACAGACCTAACCAAAGAGATTAAATTAAACAATTCTCATGTGTTACACAACAGAGACTATTGCCTCTTCTCCCGAACCAGAAGGGAAC
>RJWT010052219.1:0-10594 GCA_004365215.1 Cuniculus paca
TTCACACTGGAGTAAAATAATTATGAGAGAAACATATTTGAGCCTAGATATTTGGGTACCTGACAAGTGGAATACAGAGACTAAAACTCTATTTTGTAATGTTTTACCAAGTACTGCTTTAGACATATGTAAGTTTCAATGACATGTGTAGAGTCAGATTTTTTTATTGTATACTTTTCTAAGATTAACATAAAAAACCCAAGAGAATATTTTTAGCCACTCTAGTCCTGGAATAAATCAAGTCTACCCTCTAGCATCAAAGTGACTGCTAGTGTCATATTTTTGGTGACATTTGGGTCTTGGCATAACTTAGGGCCACCTGGATATGATTTTTCCAAGGTAAACTAATGACAGAATAATCATGCTTGTACCTCTATCTCCCATCCCCCTATTTCCCAGGTCTTCTCTTCTAGCCTTGGGGGAAAATAGTTGTTTGCATTCTGTCAAATTATGCAGTATTCAATTTTTTATACCAGAAACTCTATAAAATATTAACTAAAACATTTCTGTTAATATTAAAACCTGAAGAAAAATATTAACTGAGTTATTCATTTATTTGGGTTTTATTCATACCTGAAACTGCTATGTGACAGAGAAAAAAAAATCTTAAATCAAAAGCAGTACCACAGAAGTTAGTGCCCTAGTTCCTGATTCCAAAAACTCTGAATCATGTCAAAATAGTGTTCACTCGTTGAACTTCACTTCTTATTTTAAACCTCCATGCTGAATACGTTCTATTCAGGATCAGCTTACTTGTACCCAGCTTCAAAGAAGAATTTCCAGTGACTTAAAGCCCATTTGCAAAGCACTGCATTGGGCAGGGATCAACCTGAATCCAATGTAGTTAGAAGTCAGCTGTGTCACCTGTGGATGAAATTTTAAGACATCTAAGCTCAAAGATCAATATTAGGCTGAGTAGCAGCTTTCACATCATGCAATGCACCATTCAGGGGAGATTAAATATTTAAGTTCCTTAAATATAAGATTGTGATACAGCATAGCACCTTTTTATTTTTAATGTTAAAGTCATTAAACTATTCGAGATCATTCTTCATTCTTCAATTGGTGTTCTACATGTATTTCATGAACATACAGGAACATAATATGTTGTATATTCAAATGTTTTAAATGACTTTTATTTTTAAATAGCAATGAAATTTTTAATATTTTGATACATGAATAAAAGTTGCAGAGCAATTAATACACATAGATGACAAGAGGATAGTGAAATAATTGTTACTTCTTGGTTTACAAATTCCTTTGAATAAGGCAACCCTGAGTTCAAAAAGCCTACTGTGATATTTTTATAATAGCCTGTCCTCATTTTATGTCTGTATGTGACATCTTGGTAATTTCAGCTTAGAGTCAATTTTTTTTATTGCTACTATATTTGCTATTGGTCTTTGATCAGTGATTAAGTGTATTACTATTGCCACCAGAACATCGTGAAGCAGGTAAAAGACAGCAAAACTAAGCAATACGTGCTATGTCTGGCAGCTTCACTGGCTATCTTTTCTTGTGTCTCTCTTGCTGGCTTCCCTACTGCTCCAGTGTAGAACAATACTGATGCTAAGTTAAATAGTACCCCTGTGATGACCTCTAAATATCACTCTAACTAAAAACTAGAAATGTGTAAATTTAGTGCAGAAAGCATATTAAACAGCAAGATAAAAGGAGGTGTCTTGTGTCCAGCAACCAAACTGTGAACACAATGGAATAGTTCTTGCAGAAAATTGAAAGTACTTCTCCAATAAACACAAATGATAAAGTGAAACAGCCTAATTGCTGATATGCAGAAAGTTTTAGTGGTCTGGATAGGAGATCAAAATACTCACAAAATTCCCTTAAATCAAAGCCTAACCCAGAGCCACATCCTACTTCTCTTCAATTCTATGAAGGTTAAAATAAGTTAGGAAACTGTAGAAGCAAAGAATGAAGCTAGCATAGGTTGGTTCATGATTTTAAGAAAGAAGTCAACTCTATAACATAAGAATGCAGGATGAGGTATTAATTGCTGATGTGGAAGGTCTAGCTAGTTACCAAGAAGCTCAGCTAGCTAAGATTCTTGATGAAAGTGGATACATCAAGTGGATGACTATGACTTTCATAGCTAGAGAGGAAAAGCCAATGCCTCATTTAAAGTTTGAAAGAAAGGCTGACATTTGTAGGGGCTAATTTAGCTGGTGAATTTAGGTTGGAGCAAATGTTTCTTTAACAATTCAAAATAATTTTCTATTGCTTTTTTTGTTGTCTTAATTTTGCTTTTGTTGTTTTTCAATTGTTTGCTTGATTCTTGATTTTTCTGTTTTTTCTCTTTAAAGTAAAATAAAATAAATAAATGAATAAAATAAAAAACATTTCAAAATGGTTATGACCAGCAATTATTATACTGATTTGACTTTGCCCCTGCTCTATACTTGAAACAACAAAACTTCAATAATAGTACTTCAACAATAGTACATCTGCTTAAAACATATTATACTGAATATTTTAAACCTATTATTGAAACATCCTGGTGAAAATAAAAAAAAGTTCCTTAATGTTATTACTGTTCATTGACAGTGCACCTGGTCATCCAAGAGCTTTGATGGAGATGCAAAATAAGATTGAAGGTATTTCTATACCTGCTAATATCTCTTCTGTAGCACATGAATCAGGACATAATTTCAACTTTCAACTTTATTTGATAAATATGTATTTTTATTAGTATATGTTTTCAGCACATAATAATTGCATTTCTCATGAGGAGTTGGTAGATGTTTTTAACTATATTAGTTTTTTTCCTTCCCCTTCTTTCCTTCCCTAATCCATCTTTTTCATGGTCTCATCATCTTTCACAAAATTTCTTTTTTCACATTTCCCATTAGCTATCTTTTATTTTGCTCTCTAATTTCCACAGCAGGTTTTTGTGTAAGAGAAATATATATAAACTTGTTTGTCCGAGGTATTTTGCTGACATTATCATCTCGATATCCATCCATTTTCCTACAAATGACTCAAATTTACCCTTCATTATGGCAGAGTAGTGTTCCATTGTGTATAGGTACCACAATTTTTATCAATTATGCTGTTGCTGGACATATAGGCTGCATGCAATTTTGCAATTTTGAAATGTTCTGCTATAAGCATGGGTAAGCATGTGCCTCTGTAATATGTCTTTGATTCTTTAGGAAAGGTACCTAGAAATAGAATGGCTGAGTCCATTCTATTTTTTTAGATTTAGTATTTTTTTAGATTTGTGAGGATCTCCATACTGATTTCCATAGTGGTTGCACTAGTTCAATTTCCGAAAAGTAGAAAGGTTGTTTACCCACTGCCTCATCAACATTTCTTATTATTTGATATACTAATGATAGCCATTCTTTCTGGTGTAATTCATATGCTCAGTATTGTTTTAATTTGCATATCTCTAATGGTCAGAGATGCTGAACAATTGTTTCATGTATTTATGTTCACTTATACTTCTTCTGAGATGTGTCTTTTCATTTTGGCTGTCCAGTTTTGGATTGGGTGTTAAATTTGGGGGTGTATTGTTTTTATACATGTAGCCTACATGTTAGACTTATATTCAAGGTGCAAATGGAAAATATTTTTTTCAACTTTGTATCCTATCCCTTCACTGTATGGGCTTTTTCTTGTTATGCAAACACTTTTTAATTTGATACAGTCCCATTTGTTGGTTCTTTATGTTATTTCTTGAGCAAATGAGATTCTGTTGAGAAATTTCTTGCCTACACCTATGTCTTCAGGAGTTTTGCATTTTTGTTTCCCAGTATACTGTTTTTCTATTTTGAATGATTTTATTGTTTTGGACTAGGGATTGAACTCATAACCTCATATTTGCCAGGCAAGTGCTCGTGCCACTGAGCTAAATCCCCAGCCCTGTTTTTCTATTTTAATATTTAAGTTTTGATCCTTTTATATTTTAGTTTAGTACATGATGAGATATGTAGGTCTAGATTCAACCTTCTGCATATGTAGTGCCAATTTTCAAAACGATATTTTACAAAGTGTAGCTATTGGAAATAGTAATTTCTCTGATGAGTGTAAACAAATTAAAGTAAAAATATTTTAGAAAGAATTCTTTATTCTTGACACCATTAAAAGTATTTATGATTCATGAGAGGAAATCAAAATATTAGTATTAATAGAAATATGGTGCTCAGGCTTTATAGGTGACTGGGATATTCAAGATTTCAGTGTCAGAAGTAACTGCAGATGTGATACAAATTGTTGGAGAACTGGAGGATATAGACGGTGGAGCCTGAGGATGACTGCTAATTAGTGACCCGTGTTAAAACTAAGTATGAGTTCTTTTGAATAAGCAAAGCAGGTTTTTTTGGAGATGAAATTTTTGGTGAAAATGCTGTGAATATTGTTGAAATAACAAGAAAGCCTTTAGAATATTCATAAACAAAAATAGATTTATTAGAACAGGGTTCAAAGTTTTCACTCCTGTAGAGAGGCTGCACTGACTCCATTTTGTCCTGGACATGTCTGGTTGACAGTGTCTTGGCAGAAAGTGCAGGCCTTGAAATATCCCCTCAAGATAAAAACATGAGGTCCCGTAAGGCCAAGAAACAAACGAATTATATAATCTAAGCATGCGCAATATGAGTTTCTTTGTTCTTTATCTCAATAAAAGCTGCTTGCTTAGGCTGGCCAGGCAACAGCCATTTTGCTGACCCTTGGTGTGTGTGTCCCTTTGTTTTCCCTTTGCTTGCAGAACCCCTACAGACTCACAATTCTGAAACAAGTTCTATTGTGGCTAAAATACTATCAAGTAACATTTCATGCTACAGAGTAATACTTTGTGAAAGAGTCAATCCTGAAAAGTTCATTGTTGTCTTATTTTTAAAAATTCTAGAGATACATCAATGTTTAGCAATTACCACTTTGATCAGTTGCCATCAGCATGGAGCAAGACATCCATCAGCAAAAGGACTAAGACTCTCAGAAGGCATAGGTCATTGTTACTAGTTTTTGCAGTAAACCATGTTTAAATTGTGATAGGTATAGTCATTTTTAGATATGATGTTATTCTACATTTAATAGACCATAGTGTAAATATAACTTTTACATGCACTGACAAACAAAAATTTTTGTATGACTAATTTTATTGCAATATTCTTTTCCTTGTAGTAATTTGAAAACAAATTTGCAGTGTCTGAAGTGTGCTTAATTTTTTTTTTATTTTAAAGAGTAAAACAATTTTTAAAAAACCCAAAATTTCAAGACGTGTAAATTGGAGGGTAACAGTGGTTAGTACATTACATATTGCTATCTTCAAATCTGTTGCTCAGAGTAAAAGCTGTCTGTCTTTAATTGTCTGAGAAATACTAACACAAACTGTTCTCTTCGAAGAACTCAGAGAAATAAGTAGTATATCCTTGTCTTGGTTACTTTTCTCTCATTTCTGGTACAAAATATCTGACACCCAAAATGAAGAAAGGAGAGGTTTGTTTAGTTCACTATTTGAAGAAGTTTCAGTCCATAATCAGTTGGCTTTAAGGCAGGGTGGCAAGGCACTGGGGCAATACTTCAAGGCAGAAGCCAGCAAAAGCAGCTAGTGCAAAATAGAATGGAAGAAGCCTCTTCTCCTACCTTATATTGGAAGCAGGCTACTCCCTCCAGGGTGGGTAGAGCACTCACACCACCTCCATGCCCTTCTCTTGCACAGGCAGAGGATATTTACAAAATAATGAACTTGGCTCCCTGCTGAGTCTCTTAAACTTCTAAACTTCTCAAGTTGACACAATGTATCAACCATAACAGCTATTTTAACTATTATGTATACGTATTATTTCCTTCAGCTTCTCATGCTAGGGAGATGATACAATGGTTAAACATGGGCGTCTAATTTATTTCTATTATGAGTATGCACTCAAGCTGCATCCATTTACTTGAAAAAGTCTCAAGTTTATCCTTCTTTGTGGCTCAATAGTAGTCCATTGTATAAAAATATACATTTATACATTTTTCAGTCCATGTGCATTTAGGTTGTTTCCAGGATCTAGCTATTACAGATTGTGCTGCTATAAACATGGGTGCACATACATCATTGTGGTGTGATGTTTTTAATTCTTCTGGGAAGATACCCTGAAAGGGAATAGATAGGTCAAATGGAACCTCTAATCTTAGATATTTGAAGAATCTCCACACTGATTTCCAGAATGGTTGTACCAGTTTACGCTTCCATCAACAGTGGAGAAGGGTTCCTTTTTCCCCACAGCACATCCAGCATTTGTTATTGGTTGGCTTCTTGATAATCAGCATTCTTTCCAGGGTGAGGTGAAATCTTGAAGTGTGCATAAATTTAAATGCATTAAATTATATGTTGCATATTATTTTAATTGTTAAATTATAAAATATTTGATCACTGCATACCAACACAGCTCTTGACAATCCTGAGGGGAAGGATGGTGAGAAGATAGGAAAATAAAGAAAAGGGATCAAAACTGAGGTCAGCTGGAGCCTTCCCTCCTGATAGGAGAAAAGGAACTGCTCAACCATAGTACATTGATTTATACACTCAGGAGGATGATGTCAATTTCAGCCCCTCTGTCTTGCTACTTGTTTGCCTAGTTGACCTGGGCAACTTGCCTTTTTGGAGTTGGAATAACCTGTTTATTGGCTTTTATTGGGCTCTCTGTGTTCTCAGGGCTGGCCTTGCTTTAGCCCCAAACTTGTGATTGGTCTCCAGTTTCATCTGCTCCCTACATATCCCCCCTTTCTGTTTTATAGTTGTAAACAATGGGTGGCCAGTTGGAGTTGGAGGGGATGTATTTGAAGAACTCTTTAGAAGAACTTTACATTTTTGAATCCTTTTCATTTTGAGTGAACTTACTCATTTAGGCTAAAGATTTTTCAGTCAAAGGATTTTAAATCTCTGAATTCTGTAATTTAACCCTGTACAGTGCATTAATCAATAACAGTAGTCAGTTACCAGTGTAGCTGGCAATTGTCAGAAGATGTCAGTGATTAATTTTGTTTGTAACTAAAATATTACTATAACATTGTTTTACACATTTTATGGCAATACTTTTCTGTTGGATGCACAAGACCAAGTTAAAATGAGTCCTGTATTAATTACAATTAATCTCTTACACCTATCAAAATCAGTTAAGTCTTCTCAGTAATTGCCCTGGAACCATGCATAGTACCTCTTAGTGCTTCTGTCAGTGTCAGCCATCTGGATAAGTCATGGCCATTGCTTGACCAAGTTACTTTCTATGAACTCTTAAGAGACTTTTTCTCTATTGGTGACTCTCCTTAGGCACACTACCTAGGGACTGTTGATCACTTTCCTCTATAGTCCCACAAACTCCTTGACCGGAAGATGAGGTGCTCACCAAATTATGAAATGTCACAGCAGAGGTTTTCTTATATCCTGGGCCTTCATTGACCTTGATGAGATGGGGCCAAAATGTTGGCTATCATCCTAATCCATCTATTTTTCTAGTATTTTTGTTCTCCATCCCTCAGTTGTTGAATATCCACAAGAAAAGTTTGATAGTGGTACAGTATAGAAGAGGCAGTAAGCTAAACATTATTAACTTATCTAAATATCTAGCACCTTAGAACATAAAATAGAACCATTATTTTTAATATCCATGAATGTTTTAACATTTGAATACCTATAGAATGTTAACAAACAGTTACATATTTTACACAGAAAATTGAAAATGAAAATCATATACAACATTATAGCATGACAATCATGATGACATTTTATAACACATCTGAGTTTCAATTTTGACATAAAATACCCCTTTTAGTCAACCATCCCTATCTAATACATAAGAAAGTTTTACCTAACTTGTTGGCCTTTAGTGAGATACACATCACGTGAGTTTTTGTTAAAAATAGAGATCTGAATCTGATAGAAAATTCTATCACCATTAGCAATTCCTGCTTTACATTTTGAAAGACCTGTACATCTGGAGGAATGAATACATTTGATACACCATGAGATTAATCATCATCAATTGTCACAGCTATATGAAAACCTTTGTACCAGATTATCTTTAAATCAAAAACATTAGAGTCTGGAAAACTTAATCCTTTTGAGGGTTACTAATGTAAACATATCACAATAATACATTTTTAATAATAATTATTGGGGTATTTCCCATAAGGCTATGGAGATCACTGGGGCTTCTCATTAATGAACAAGAACTAATTAAAGTTATTCCAGGAAGCTGCTTTCTTAGTCATCAATTAGAATCGTATCCAATAATCTGGCTCCACCTTAAGTGATTTTTGTTTAATATCTTAATCACTTTTGATGACTTATGAAAACCCAATTTTTATATTATTTTGACCGGTAGGCAACCCAGGTTCAAGCATGCTTTTTAAATCTATAACCCAAATTAAATTATGAACAAATGGTCCAAAATGCAAAAGAGAAAAGGAAAAGAAAAATTATTGAGCTCAAATAAGAAACAGCTGCTAACTTATTGGATAAATGGACAAACAAACAAACACACAACTTAAGAGACTGGATGAACAAACAGACAACTTACAAAATCAGAGTGCATTCAAGTATATTTTTGACCAAATTGAGTTTCAATAAGTTTTTACAATTGTAGAACTTATAACTATAAGTAGACTAGTCAAATTTTGTTGTAGAGATCTCTTAAGAATTTGGGAGCGACAGAATCTTTTATCTATATTCAGTATGCAGCTTTGTATTTTATTTTGACTTAAGAATACTGGTAATATTTGTGTTCCCTTTTTTCATGTAACTTTCATATCAGTTATCTTAAAGCACTCTACCATCTATTTAGACCTTCGATTTCTGTATTTGGTTACTATATCCTGGGAATTCTGGGTCAATTCCTTCAATTGGCCCCGGGTCAGGTCTAGCCCCATCCTTGTCTATTGACTGTAGAGCAGCCTCGAAGGCATCACTTGAAAAATGTGGAATAAACTCCTTTTCTGGATCTGGCTTCATGATACAGCTGGACATCATGCTTTAGTACCCAGATGGGACATTCAGGGTTCTCTAGAAAGACTATAGCACAGTTCTGACCCCAAATTAGCACTGGGATGGGTCCCTTCCTTTGTCTAGTATGAATATCTTTCCTATGGACCCTTACTAGCTTCTTTTTTTTTTCTTTTACCTGATTGAATTGCCTTCCTGCTTCTGTAGTCTTCTCCCTAGTAGGATTTAAAAGTTAATAGGGTATACTGCCAAGTGAAGTCTATTATGAGGTATAAATTTTTGTAGGGAAGGATTTCCCTTTTGTTTTTGTAATTGAATTTTGACTATATGGTGAGCATGTTTAGCAATTTCTTGACCTTGGGGGTTATAAGGAATTCCCGTGGTAAGGGAAATATGAAAAGTTTTACAAAACATTTGGAAGGCAGCAATTGTATATGTTGAGCCATTGTCAGTCTTCAGTGCCTGCAGGCAGCCAAATGTACTAAAGGCATTCAAACAATAAGTAATGATATATTTAATCCCTCAAGAGTGTGGGAAGAAAAAAAATAAGTCCTGAGGAAGTGTCTACTGAAACATGGACCCAGTATGAAGAGCAAAACTCAGGAATGTGAATGACATCCATTTTCCAGAGAAAACTGGGGTGTGATCCTCAGGGATTAACCCCCCATTGAGAATGAAGGAAAGTGTATTATGGATGAGGAACATTGCAGTTTAACAATTGTCAAGCCTGTTCCTGGGTTAAAAGGAACTGTTTGCATAAGGCAGAAGCATTCTGATAGAAGGTGGCATGAGAACCAGAAGCCTGTTGAATGGGATCTGAATGAGCAACAGTTCATGGCAGTGGAAGACAGCAAAAGTAGCAAGAGCAAAGGTGGGAAATGTAAGCCTCCTTTTTCCCCCCATGTATTGTAAGCAGGCTATGCCCTTAGGGTGGTTGCAGCATGCATATCATCTCTGTGCCCTCCTCCTGTACAGTATAAGGTTGTTTGCAAAGTAAGGACCCCAGGCCCTCTACAGAGTCACTCAGAAAAGCTTCTAAACTTCTCAAGTTATTACAGTGTATCAACCATTCCAATTCACCCCTTGTCAACTTGGAAATCAGACACTTTTTTTTTGAAATCAGTTTCCAGATACAAAGACATGCTTATTTTATCATTTCACAACTTGAACATCATAATACAGGTTTAAGAACCAGTATTAAGTCTATCAACATTATGTTACAGTAGAACCGTAACATTGCCCTTTGCACCTGAAACAAGCAACACTGTTTCTCCTACTCCGTTTTCTTGGCCAAGCTACTTGCTCAGCAGCTCGGTCAAGCTACTGGCCTCCCCTGTATGGAGGGTTTATGAGAAGTGATGTGAGGAGCAGAGAGCAGCAGTTTCTCCCTATTAAATAACACTTTAAAAGTCTACAGAGGCTCAGATAGATTTGTGCTGGTTTGTTTTTTTTCTAGCCTTGCTTTAAACTACTTTATCATTTCCTCCTAAGTATGTAAACTTACAGTTTTTTTTTTCTTCTGGAAACAAATAAACACAAGAAATATAGCAAGCTGTATAGTGTCAGTGTATTGAAATATAAAAATTTATACAAGAAAGCAAAAAAGACCTTAATAAATGTAGAGTTACACTGATTGTAAATTTGAAG
>RJWT010052220.1:0-10595 GCA_004365215.1 Cuniculus paca
GAATTGTCATTATTCAGATGACAAGGTTGGAAAAGAGGAAGCTGAAAATGATATTTCTCTATCAAAGAAGTTAGCTTTCAGGCCACAGGCGAGTCTGAATAGAAAGACACTAATTATACAGTTGACACAGATCCCTTGAACTGGACCTTTACGGCCACCTAATGGATTTCCTTGCTGACCAAAAAGTGGACAACACCTTTGCAGATGAGTTGGTGGAGTTCAGCACAGGTCTACAGCATCAGGAGCACATGACTTTTCTTGAGGACCTCAAAAGTCTTATTAAGAGCCAAAAGAGTAGTCGCATACATTGAAGGCCTTACTTTTATTGCAAACTTTGGCCAGGGAATAACACATACCCTGACACCAGGAAAAAACAGCAAATTTAAATTATTAATGTCACACTCAAGTATTTTATTTCTAGGTTTTTGTATAACATAGTAATAAACATTCAAATTGTTTTATCACCTCCAAAAAAACATAATGTTGAACAAAAAAAAAATCAAGCCTCAGAAAAACACTGTAATTTCATTCATATGAATAAAATATATAACATTGAGATATCCTTTGGGGATATATATATATATATGTAAAGCTATAAGGAAATTCAGGATACTTATCTCTAAAGGAGAAAAGAAACTAACTGGTTCTAGGAGTAGCAAAAAGGGAACTTCAATATTAATGGTAATATTCAAAGTTAAAGATTTGTGTTTGTTTCTATACTTTATGCATATTTTATAAAATTCAGCTTTGGCTAAAAGATTAAGAAGAATTTATGGAAGTAAAGAAGTGGAGACAGTGACTGAGAAAAAAATATTTTGAGAAGTGTGCTGTAAATAGAGTAATGGTAGGTTAAAAAAATTTTTTTTAATATGGCATGTTTGTACTTGACAGGATGGTGGAAGAACTAGTGACAGTGTACAGACTGAGATATTCAAAGGGGTGAAATATTTAATGAAAATATTGCTCAACATCTTTGTAAAATATTAGACTATATATATATATATATATATATATATATATCATTATGGTTTGTGTCTAGATGTCCCCCCACCCAAAGCCTCATGCACTTTTAGATGGAGCTTTTTCAGAGGTAGTTGAATCTAAAGTTTGTGACTGATTCATGGTTCAATGTTAGGATTAAAGGTGGGTGATTGCTGGATCACTCCATTGATAGGATTGGCACCGCCCTAATCCCACAAGTCTGGATAAAATAAAAGGGGTAGAAAGAGGTTTGTCCTTTCATCCATTGTTGCTTTTGCTATCTTTCACTGCCATGAATGGTTGCCCCTCTACCATGTCACCCTGCCTTGGAGCCAGCCAACTATGGACCGAAACCTCCCCAAACTGTAGCTAAATAAACTTTTTCTCCCTTTAACTTTGAGTGCTGGGTATTTTGTCTTAGCAATGAGAAAAGTAACTTAAGACATATGTACTATAGTATATATATATATATGTTTATAATATTAGGTAAAATTTAAACTACAATTAACCATTATTTATCAAATTATGATCTTTGAATCATTAGCTACTCCTCAGTAGTCTGGAATACTTAGAGGGATAAAAGGAAACAATTTAGTTTACATATATTTCATAAATGTAAAATGCAGGATTAATTCTAATTTCTACAAATATCTCATTATTATCCTCTTAATCATCATTATATCTTTAACTGTTAGGCAAGTACCCAAAGCCTGCTTATCGTGTAATAGTACAAATCATCTTAGCTAAAGTATTTTCATATCATTTGAATATCATTTTAATTTCATTATGTTGCATATATATATCTATATACTGAATCAAAAATATAAAACTGCATAAGGTTGGTTTTCTGAAGCCTGATGTATTTATAAAAATAATGACATAACTCAGGATAAGCATTAAGTCTAAATCAAGATCAGGACTGTAATGCCAAAAATATAAATTTATGAATGTGACAATATCACACAAAAACACAAAACAAAAAGTGTTACTAGAACAAACAACAGCGATCATCTAAGATGTTTTTTTTCAGACTGACAATTCACTCTATATTCTTTTGCATGTTGTCTTTGAAATTTTATCAAATATTGACTTGAAGCCATGGAAACCTTTTAAATGAAACAAGACCTCTTTGGTAAGCCAATAGAAATTTTCTAAAAGAAATACATAATTCTTTCTTACTTGAAACTAAAGATTTATGTTCCTAAAAGAAAAGTAACACAAATAAAGTACCATTCAGATTCTGTGTTCCTCACAGCAAAAGCAATAAAAAATATTGCTGAGAGTTGTAAAACAGCATTACAGATGACTGCCATTATGTTGGAAGAGAGAACAAATCAAACAATTTTCAAAATGTATTTGCCACATGACACGTTGGGACATCATATAATGGAAAAGACATATGATGTAAACAAGTGATTACTGTTACATTTTTACTGTACTTCTAGACAAATACACTCATGTGTAAAGTCCAAATAAGCTCTTGTGTATATGTACAATACACATGAGGAAGGACAGCAGATGATTTTCATGTTTTTCGCTGAAAGATCCATGCTGTAAAAAATGACTTTGTCCTACTTAATGATTACTCTGTAAACTCTAATGTAGCCTAATAGTGATGGTGAACCTTTCAGAGCTTTCAGTGATAAAAAGCTGCCTGCCCTGGCACACGTGCCATAGGTTCGCTACACTGGGCAGGAAATGTGCATTGGAACTGATTCTGGGAGAGAATCAGTTATCTAAATAACAAGAGCTGTGCTAAGCCAGCTAGAGTACTCACTAACTGCAAATCTACACACTGATTTTATTCACAAGAAAGAGCCAGTGCTTAAAACTCATAAGCTGAGCATAATTCAATGTTGAAGAAACAGCATAAATTGCACTCAAATTTTGGCCACAAATACACATCACTGCAGCATACTGTAGGAAAAAGTAGAGCAAATATAACAATGTTAAAAATCAAATATAAGCAACAGTTACAATAGAAGTTTTTTTTTTCTTCAATAAGCATAAGGCTGTCAGCCTCACATCCAACATAGACAAGGAAAAATGTTCCAGGGAGAAATTAATTCCAAGTTAATTCCAAGGTCCACACTTAATGTGAGCATGCAAATAATCAATAATCAATAAGCAATTGCTTAAATATCTTCACAACTCATAATTTAGAGTCTTTTGTAATTAAAGAGAAACAGAGAAGGTAATATGACTGGATATAAAATGATCCTATAATATGCAACCTATATACTCATCATTGAACTGAAAGAGGTACCTTTGTTATAGCGAACAACATACGCTGATACAATTCTTTTCACAGATTATGGTTACATGTTTAAAACTAATTTTAAGAACCATACTGTTTTCTCTAAGTAACATATTTAGTGTATAGCATTAAAACAATTTTTAGTTGATCTAATAAAACTATACACAAGTCTGTGCGTTTATTTAAATTCATCTTTTCTTTGTGGTTTAAAGTTGAATCCTGATAAAAGTTTCTGTTTGAGTATGTTTATAAGTCTAACATATTTTATGAAGCGCGACAAAACCACCAAAACCACAGCAAATCATCAGCAGTACAACCAGGAGATTTTATCAGATTCAATTGCGTCAATGAGGTTTTATTTCATTGTTCCCTATGCAGTCAAAAAGAAAAACATACATGAGCCCTCAAATCAAATGCACAGAACTGTTATATTTATGTAAAATTTAGAGGAACACTTACTATGGCATAGTTCTGAGTTAACTGTTACAAAATCCTATATTCTGTTTCTTGATGAAATTTTATTTGAAGTTGCTGCATAAACCTATGCTAATAAAATTAACTGAATTTAGATGACTCAGATGAAATACATCAATTGAAACATGACAAAATGAAAAAATATGAGGAAAGTGTTGACTATGTGACATTGCTTTTCAAAAATCAGAAAATGAGTCATCTCAAGCAACACCTTTGAAGAGTTGTGTGGTATAAATCGGTTTCTATATGTTAGTAAACATACATACATACAATGTTAGTAAACAACATACATACATACATATATATGTATGTATGTATTCATATACCCATATTCCTGCAGAATACAGTTGGCCTAATTATGAACAGGAGCATAGGTTGAACTTGTGAAAAATGTTCTGATCCCGAATAGTGATTTTTCTCTTACCTGTGAATTGAAATTTAGATCAGTCTCACATCTTTGTTAAATATATTTTTAACAGACCTCATTTTAGAACTTATATCTGACTAGATCAAAATAATGCAAGTTGTGGAACTTTGACTATCATGGATATGCTCCAAATTTAAATTTTAAGAGACAATACCATTACAGTTATGTGGATTATGACTGATTTTAACAAGGCAGTGTAACCTGCTGTTAAGGTTAGATCTGGGGTGTACCACTGCAAAAGCCTCATGTCTTTTCTTTGGACAGTGACTGCATCTTGGGGGCACTCTACTGAAAGTGTTAAATGTGTGCTTAGGATGTGGGCCTGGTTGGAGGCAGGTCACTGGAAGGCATAAACTAGAAGAGGATATCTCCTTTCCAACTCTCCTCTTTGCTCTTTGCTTCCTGGTGGTAATGATGTAAGCAGCTTTCCTTCAGGCCAGGCCCTTTCACCATGGTGTCTCTGTGCCTGAGCCTACTAACCATGGACTGAACCTTCTGAAACCATGAACCAAAATAAACCTCCTCTCCTTTAACGCTATAACCACTGGCTATAACCACAGAGGGTACATGAATGACTGTTCTACTAGATGGTTTGCATCACCCACCAGGACTGTCCCATGCCACCCAATGGGACAGTTACATATGTAGCACTGGTGGTTCAGACCAGTAAGCAGTGAGACAAATTACGGTGCCATCATGAAGATGTTAAATTATGGGTATCGAGGATTTTGTTCCATGACAAGAATGTGATTAAAATACTTGCTCATTGTGTTTCTTAAAACCATACTTATATTCGGCTCACAAATGGTCAATAAAATATGGCAGTTGAAAAAATTTTTGTTCTTAAAATGTTTTAAAACTTATAAGCATTTCCTTAACATGTTAACTTTGACTTCAATTAACTGTTTTCTAAAATTAAAGATCCCATACCCTTTTCACATAGTATCATTTAAGCTTTTATATATATTATTATTGTTGTTGACATTTACTTTTTCTTTATAAGAATGCCATCAATGTGCATACTTTTATGCTTTTCAGGAAAGTGTGTTTTTGAGTGAAAGTAAAAAAAAAAAGCTGTACATTGTTTCTTAAAAACTAAGAAGCAGAAGAAAAGTATATTAGGGAGGAGATAGGGAAGAGGTAGGACTAGTATACTTGGAAACGAATCTCATTTACTATTCTTGTTAATCAAATAAAACAATGACAGTGAGGACAATTATGGAAAATTAGGCTGCATGCTGTGTCAATACCACATTATGCACTGTATGTATTGTATCCTTGAGTCCTTATTAGAATTCTCTGTATTTCTATAATTCTCTGCCTTATTTCTCTACAGTGGTAAAAGAGAGACCACTCAAATCATGACTAGTACATGGTAGAGTCAGAACTGAAATCTACATTCACCTAATTTAAAAGTTTTAAGGATTATTAACCATTTCCAGGCATGGTGGTGCATGTCTGTATTCCCAGAACTCGGGAGGCTGAGGAAGGAGGATTGCTATGAGTTCGAGGCCAGTCTGAACTACATAGTGAGACCCTGTCTCAAAATTTCAAAAAATTAAATGAAACAAAACAATATCAACAAAAAAGATTATTAACCATCATATCACCATCTAATACTTTTCATTTATTTGGTAACTGATAGGTAATTGACAGCACATTAAAAACACATCAACTTTGCAAGTAGTCCCATTGGATATGGAGAAATTAGGTTAAATGGCTGTACTAATTACTCTGGACTTCTCTCCAAAATCCATTTTTTGCCCTTGTCTAGATGCTGGGGAAGCTAAACCCTATATTTTGCATCACTATAGCAACCTTATAGCTGGTTTCAGCTTAGGTGTGGCCAATGGAGCCAATAGCAGGAAGCTGGTATTAGGGAGGAGAAAAAGATCAAAGTCATTTCTTCTGTGCTGTCTCCTTGGCTAGCTATCAATGTCTCTGGCAACAGCTGTAGCCCTCCATGACTATAGTCTTACCAGATGGTCCTTCTTTCACGCCTTAGCAACCACTAATCTTCTGAAATCATTCCCACCCTTGTTCTTTCAATCCAGGTAAAATAACAGTTCTCCATAGTTCCCTAAACTTCTCTTGTCCATTCTCCTAATCTTACTCATTGTCTCTAAGTAAACTCTTCCCTAAAATGTTCTTATTTGAACTTCTTTGAGAGAATTCTCCTTTTACTGCACCCCTAAATAAGACAGGGATATTGTGATTCAGTCCTTCCATGTCAGCTAGAAAATGTTAGAGCTAGAATCTGAACTTGGGTTTATCTCCCTCCAATTTCATTTCATTTACTCTAGTAAAAAGGTAGTGATTTATACTTTTGTAAGACCTTTCTTATTCACCTAGACACTGTTTTCACTTATCAAATCATCAAATTACTCTCTAGTATCTGTAGCCTTCTACCCTGCATCTCATTCTGTTACTGCAGATGAAATGAGGTCTAATCTATACCCATCCTTTCCATAAATGCTGAGGGTCCAATTCCCACTTCCCTACATTCATATATTTCACCAGCAATTTTCTCCTCACCTACATCATATTTTTTGCACTTTCTCTCTCTATAAGTTATTCCAATTGAATTACAAACATGTTCCGTTTCTCACATCTCACACATACACGAACACACATACCTTATGATTCCACCTCCACCTCACCACCACCCCATTTCTCTGCTCCTTTTTTCTTTTTTTTTTTTGCGGCACCGGGGATTGAACTCACGACCTTGCGCTTGCCAGGCAGGCGCTTAGACCGCTGAGCTAGATCCCCAGCTCTGCTCCTATTTTCAAAAAGTTTCCCAAAAGGGTTTTGATTGTTTCCAATTCTCCTCACATCCTCTCTTAAACTGACTCTATTTAGGCTTTTGGCCCATCCTGACCAAATCTGTTCTTATTGAGGTCTCTACTGCTACTAAACCATTAGTCAATTCTCATTCTTCATAGTTTTTGTCAATTCTCACTCTCCATATTTTTTAATCTATCATCATTTGACACAATTTAACATTCCTTCCTCCCTAAAATCACTTTTCTCACTTGACTTCCAGAATGTCACACTATCCAGATTTCCAACTCACTTCAGTCTCCTCTCTGGGTTTTACTCAGCATTTTGACACCTTAACATTGTATCCCAGAGCTCAGGCCTTAGACCTCTTCTCTTTTCTCTCTGTCTAGGCTTGCAGCTGTAAATATCTTCAGTAAGCTAGCAACTCACAAATTCGCACATCTACTTTCCTAGGATAAAGAATCATCTGTCCATCTGCCTACTCAACATCTCCATTTGACAAGTATACCTCCAAATTTAACATGCCCAAAACTGATCTGATCTTTCAAGTATATTCTACCCAGTCTTCCCCATCTCATTTAATGGCAACTCTATTATGACTTTGGCTTAGGCCAAAAAAGTAACTCCTCTCTTTCTCAAGCCCCACACTGGCAAATCCCATTATCTCTACTCTCAAAATATGAACAGTTCTCATATCTCCACTATTCCTACACTAGCCTAAACAACCATGATTTCTTGCCTGTATTATCATAGCCTCTTAAATATCTCCTTGTTTCCACAATTACCCAAGTCTAATCTGTGCTAGAGACAGCAGTCAAAGTTATCCTCTTAAAGCATATTATGTCACTTTTCTGTTCAACACTCTACAGTAGTTTCCTATCTCAACCTGAATAAAAGTCTACAGTTTTAACAATGGGCTACAAGGTCCTCTCCACTTCCCTCCAGTTATATACTGATTTATTTGCTGTTCCTTAAATGTGCCATACAAGTTCAATAAAGAGAAGTTACTCCCCCTTTTTTCTTAAAAAAATTTTCAAAAGGAAATAACTATTAACTGAGATGATTTTCTTTTTCTTTTTTTTTCTTTTTTCTTTTCTTTTTTTTTTTTTTTTTTTTTTTGGTGGCACCAGGGATTAAACTCACAGCCTCACACTTGCCAGGCAGGTGCTGAGGCCACTGAGCTAAATCCCCAGCCTGAGGTGATTTTCTAAAGTTGTACTGATAACACAAAATTTTAAAGTACCACTTGAAATATGTTTTTTTTGTTTTGTTTTTTTGTTTTGTTTTGTTTTTTGCTGTCAAGAAGTATAAAACCTGAAACAAAGATACTAAAAGGACATAGGATAAACATGGGTTAAGTTAGCAAAATACGAAAGTATTGAAATCATACGTTGTTTGAAATATGTACAGCTTTACCTATACAAGAACCAATTACTATGCTTAAAAAGCTGTATCCAACTAATGAACTAAAAACTGGTTTTAAAAATCTGAACATTAGCTTTTAGGGAACTATTCTATTTTATGTATCTATTGTTGAAATATCTGAAATTGAGTGAAACTTTTCCAACCTTAAAATTTATTAAACCATATAAAGTTATAAACTGCCCCACATTCCATAGTTCAACTAGTGGGCTGAGGTAATGCAAGCACAGAACCATTTTCTAAGGATAATAATGAAATAGCCTTTATTTTATTAATATTTTTAATCTCTTGTTTTTCTCCAGGTGTTTTCAAGTTTCTACCTCCCTATTTCTCTTCTAGACCTTCAGTGTCTTTCTGGATGTACTTCTTGACCCAGGCCCCATCTTATTTCTCAATGGATGAGAAACTTTTATTTCCATCCTTAAAACAGCTTTCGCATCCCACCAAGTTATATATTCTGGGGGTGGGGAGCTCAATAATAACCAAAGAAATTGAGATTACAAACCTTAAAGTATACAATTTCCATTTTCTTCCTACCTTACATAAATAAAATGTTACTATTTTCAGTTACAATACACTTTTCAGCACTTTTTAAGCAAATAAGAGATTAGACTGATAGTAGTTAATATGCTACCAAGCTTGGTTCTAGGTCTGGAATGAAAATCTTAAAAGGAAATCATATACCAGGGTCCTTTGGGGGCCATTTGGATTAGCCTAAATTGGTGGTTTTACAACCAAACCTAGAAATGCTTCCATTTATATCAGCTCTGTACAGTTCATACAACTAAAAGATCCACAAATAGGACAATCAGTAAGCAGAGGAACTAGAAGGTACCAGGTGGACATACCCTCTGCCTAACAAAGAAAATACAAAAAAAATTTCTGATTTTCTTTATAATTTCCTTAAAAGAATGATGAGCCAACCAAAGACATCAGACTCTACAGTCTGTCCACTTTTCCTGGGCTTTGATCCTTTGCATTGCTGCCAGTTATGGAGCTAGGCCAAATGACTGTTGAAGCTTCTAACTTTTAGGTAAAAGGCGGAAAGTACCATAGGTAATAGCTAAATATTGTTGAGATCATGGATTTGAAAGAAAATAAATGGTGTGTATAGTCAATAATCAATTTCTTTTAATATTTCTCAAATTTTTTTCATCCTGTGAGGTTAATATATCGATATTATGATTAGAAGAATTAACTTGTTGAAGAAATAGCTTATTTTTAAATTCCTCTCTACTTTCCTATTTCAATCTAATTCAATGTAGATATTTCTAACTTTCTATTAGACTACCATTACTTTCGATAGTCTCCAACCAATTTTCCTCTTGGCTCCACCCACTTTACGTAATAAAATCAGTTTTCTCATTTTACAGATAAAGAAAACTAGGACAACTATAATTAAGTGATTTTTCTCTTATCTTTCTCACCACTGTGCCTAACCTTACTCAACTGAAAAAAAATCAGTATCCAGAAAGACATACAAATAAAACAAATAAACTGGTTGTGTACATTATCCTTACCATCAGTGTAATCATTATGTACTGCAAACATGCACTAATAAAAAAATAAAAACAAAGCAATACAAGTCTTACACAAAAATATAAATTCATAATTCTACAACTTGAACTTTCCACCAAAAATTGCATCTGATTATCTCCCTAACCCAAGGGTTGGGAGGCGAAATCTACCAACAGAAATCTGCTTACCACGTTCTATATTTTACTGGCACCTTCCTATCTTTTGTGGTCTCTATCCTGTACTTCCCATTTCTTAAGACTGATTAATATGTTTGACCTATTAAAATAGAGGAAATACAAGACCACAATGGAAGTATTCCTTAAACTATACAGCTTTCTGAAAGCACCAACTGCGAATTTACTATGAAAGTACAATCAGAAATTAGGTTATTCAACGAACAAGCATACTGAAAATATGGCAAAGATTGAGGACTGTATAAAAAGACCACACTGATTTTGCCAAAAGGTTAATCCCTAAAGCAAAAATGGTCAAATAGTTACATCTCTAAGCCAATAAAAGATATATCTTAATTTAAAAAAAAACTATACTGAAAGTAGCACATGTGTGTTTCTATTTGAGTGAAATTAAACGGTAATTTTTTGTGGATAAAAATTTTAAATATTTTGTCTGCAGATGTAGACAACTATCCTGAAGATAACATTATGGTAGCCAATGCTGTTTTGCTAGTATCTTGAACTTCTCTATTGCTTACATTGTTCTGCTTTGTTTTGT
>RJWT010052221.1:0-10595 GCA_004365215.1 Cuniculus paca
ATACTGTTATCCTTCCTATAGATGCATAGATCACCAGCGCCAGGGCTACAAAGTCAACCAAACAATACAAGCATTCAGTTGCTTTTTTTTTTTTTTTTCTCAGCACTGGGGATTGAACTCATGACCTCATGTTTGCCAGGCAGGCACTTAGGCCACTGAGCTAGATCCCTAGCCCTTGTCTTTTTGAAACAGGGTCTCACTATGCCATTGAGGCTGGCCTTGAGCTCACTTTGTAGCCCAGGCTGGCCTCGAACTCGCAATGATCCTTCTGTCTCAGCCTCCCGAGTGCTGGGGTTACAGGCGTGAACCACCACACCTGGCATCAGTTGCTTTTTGTACCTCAGCTGCTATCAACTCAGCCTGTCCTCTGAACCAGCCAGTTGCTTGAGAGGGGGTCGTGGTGATTTTTCAGGCTGCACAGGTAGGCTTGCAGGAAGCGCTGTCTGACTTTGCTCTTCCTGGGCTCCACATGGCTTGTGCAGCTTATCAGAAAGGCTGGCTAGTCAGCTTGTTGCTCAGCTCCTCCCAGTTCCAGCATGGCTGATTCTCAGATGCTATCTGACTTTTCTCTTCCTTTTTTTTTTTTTGACAGAGTTTCACTATGTAGTTCAGGCTGGCCTTGAAACTTTGTAGCCCAGGCTGGCCTCAAATTCCTCAGCCTCCCGAGTGCTAGCATAACAGACATACACCACCACACCCAGCCTTCTCTTTCTTCTTTAGATGGAAACAAGGATGGCTTTATTATGCTAACTGCAGAATTCTCTGGAAACATTTGGAAAATTTTCAATTATCTAGAATGACTTTGGGAAAGAAGGTCACACTTGCAGTTTATGATCTATTGTCTGAGAACCATTCTGATTTTCAGAAGAATAGGGTGATATTTAAATACACATGCAAACAAAAGTCCAACTGTATAGAAAAGTGTTCAGGGACTCTGTTGACTCCATCTCAAGACTTAGGGTACAGCCATGTACCCTAAACCCAGAAGTGTCCCTAGTTAACATGGGGCTCCTGGTCTACTCAGTGTCTCTGAGCCCCAGTTTTTACCCATCAGAACTTCTAAAATTCTGAAGTCTTTGAATTGTTTATCAAAATACAATACCAGTGCAGCAAAATACAAAGGAATTCAGGTTTTAAATGTATACAACATACCCTTGAAATTTCTTTTTAGATCAGATCCCTAATTGCTTATTTCCATGGCATACTCATATTTAAAATAAGAGGCACACTGTAGATATTCCAATAATATGTATTTGACTTTTTTGGATATATTGGATGGTAAGTGAGAATTTGTTTTGTGTTGATTTTCTTGCTTTCAAACCTTGTAAGATAGCTGTTGTCCCTCTATCACTTATATCCTCCAAATCATTAAAGTATTCTGACTATTCATGTTCCTGCATTCATCAGCTATAACTGGAGGTTAGTTTTTCTTCCTTATTGAAACATGAATTCATATTGTTAGGAATCTAGCTCTTTAAAAGGTGTCTCGTTGCTGAAACCCTCAAAACAGCCCCAGTGGCATTTTCCTCTGTGGTTCCATAACCGTTTTGAGGCCTCCTTGGAAGAGTCCTACCCCTCTGTTCCAAGCACCTGCTCTGGCTCCACATGCTGGGCATTGTTTTCCTCAGGTCACTGTGTGCATCCTGAAATGTCCTTGCCTGCTCAGTAATAATTGTTGCACTTAGCTCAGCAAATGACTTCATAGGATTTGAATTAAGTGGTAAGTAAACATCCTAAACACTGCTACTTTGGAAAGTAGCTGCCTGGAACTGGCATTTGTTTCCTGTGATGTAAGAAAAAGCATTATAGTAGTTCCTTGGAAATCCTTAACCTCCCATATCTTATCCCTGAATGCAAATCAGCTTCTGGCCCGTCCCACCTTTGTTCACATGTGCCACACCTTCACACACAGGCACCAGCCAACTTGAGAGTTCCTCCTTGGAACAAGAAACTTCCAAATGCAAATCCCAGCATTTTGTAGGCTGAGGCAGGCAGATTGCAAGTTTGAGCTCCCCCTACATAATCTAGTAACGGCCTATCTGAAAATTTTGAAAAATAAATTTCGTAAAGATGCTTCCAAATGCAAGCTACCTCTTTTACACCCATCAGTCCATTTAGATTAAACCCAGCTCTTGTATCCAGCTACCATTCAGTCCTGCAGTTCTACCCCCAGATCCTCACTGCTAACAAGCAACAGCCTTGTCACAAATTAGAGTCACTCACAGTGCTCAGCACAATTCCTAGACTGCAGAACAAGAAGTAAAAACACAAGGCTCCTTCTAGAAGTCAAGGAATAATTGAATTCTTTTTGCTTTTTTGTTTTCTAAGACAGAATGACAGACCTTAGGGCTTATAGGACTTGGTTGTTGGCTCCACATTAAGAAGCACCCTCAGATGTGTGTGTGTCAGAAGATAGTAGGAGATGAGCCATTGTACTTAGTGCTTCCATTATGTAATAAAACAGATCATTAGGAATCGTATTTTGTTCTAAGAAAGAAGAGAAATGGTTGCTGTCGCAAGCACCACAAGGTGGTTCTCCTTCTGCTTGGTTGGATTAGATGGCTCAGCAGTCACCTCCTTAGCTATAGCCACAGAGTCCATTTCATGTTAGGTGCCAGCCATGCCAAAAGCAGCATCCCAGCCATGAAGTTCAGCCTCATGGTTGTGGAACACAGAGAGCAGAAATGGAATGTGCTTCTTTAGGGCCTCTGAAGCACGTAGCGGGTTTGTGCACCAACCCCATCCTCAGGACTCTTTTTGGCTCCCTTACAAAATGCTAGGGGAAAAGAGCCTGTTGAGAAGTTACTGCTAAGGCTCCATCCTTTCTTTGTCTTGTATCCTATGTCCTTTCACCCCCTAGAAAAGGGGAAAGTGTCCATGCACAGGATAGTTATGGGGTGGAGGGGGGTTATGACTTCTATGGAATTCGTTCTGTCTTCTGTCTGTCTCTCTCTCTCTGCTAATCTCATTATCACAAAAAGAGAGAGAGAAAGCTGACCCAGAAGGATCTGGAAGAAAAGACATGTGTTAAGTCTTAACCACAGGGTACAGTTTAAAAAAAAAAAAACTCCTCTAGCAGCATTGCCAAGCACAAACACAGATTCCAACAAGATTATGGAATCTTCTTGTCTGGAAGGCTTTTGAGACTATGAAAGCTGTTAACTCTGGGATGGTTTAGGTCGAGTCTTTTAAGGAAGCAATATGACAGTCATAATTATGTTTGGACAGTCCTTTTCAATATGCAGTGCTACTGAAAGTTCTTTTTTTTTATTTTTGAAGAGAATAAAACAAATGCAAACTAAAACAGAATATTCAATCAAAACAAAACAAAGAATGTGATACAAGACTTCAAAACAAAATAAAAATAATAATGGTTACCATCTTGCCCCTTGCTATCTTCAAAATAACTTCCCATACCATCAGGCATAATAAAACCAAATACACCAGAACAGAATAAAACCAATCAAAAGAGAACAATGAAAGCAATACAGAACTTCAAAACAAGGCAGTTGACATACCACAGTGGCTACCATAATGTATCTTGTTATCTTCAAAGTAGCTGTTTATATCATCAGACATAATAAAAACAAACAAAACAAAATAGAATAGTCTATCAAAAAAAAACAATGAACATGATACAAGACCTCATAACAAGATGAAAGGAAATCAATAATGGCTACCGTAATGCCTCTTGTTATCTTCAAAATAACTGCCCATACCCTCAGGTATAATACAATCAAATAAAACAGAATAGAATAAAACCAGACAAAAGAAAACAATGAAAGCAATACAGGACTTCAAACAAGACTGTAGGAATACAACAGAGGCTATCATCATGCATCTTATCTTCAAAGTAGCTGCTTAGACCTTCACACATAACAAAATCAAACAAAGCAAAATAGAATAAAATCAATCAAAAGAAAACAAGTAAAGCAATAAAGGCTTTGGAACAAGATAATAGGAAATCAATATTGGCTGCTATAATCCATATTATTATTTTTGCAATAGCTGTCCATGCCATCAAATATAATAAAATCAAACATAACTAAACAATAAAACCAAGCTAAATAGAACCATGAGAACAATACAGGGCTTCAAAACAGAATAATAGATTAACAATGGCCATTGCCTTCCCCCTGTAGATATCTCCTCCCCTTTCACCTTCACAACCTCTATTTTGTGTTTTGGATCCCACTAATTTCCCCAGATTCTTATACTAGGGAGACAATACAATCTTCACCCATGTGACTCTGAACCCTTTCACCCATGAGCATGCTCTCATGTTGTATCCATTTACCTACAAGAGTCTCAGGGTTATCTTTCTTTGTAGCTGAGTAGCTTTCCATTGTATAGAAATGCCATATCTTTCCTTTCCATTCTGCAATGGATGGACAAGCTACCCCTACTGTTTTTTTTCTGGTTCCCTGTCACATAGAGCATTGTTTTCTCTCCTTTGACTTTTAATCTCTGAATTCCCTTTTGAGTTAAATGTGTTTGTTGGATAAAGCATATTGATGGATCTTATCTCCTGATTCACTCTACCTGTGTTTCTTTTTATTGGTGAAATGAAGCCATTTACATTAATGGTTATGGCCAACATGCACTGGCTGATCTCTGCCATGCTGTTTTTCTGCCATTGGCTGTGTACTTTTCCCCTCCATTCTATTGTCTGTCCCACTTGGTGATCCCCCTCTGCTGCTGTTCCTGGAACCATGGTCTTTCTTTCATGGTCTTTCCATGGTCTTTCTTACCTCTTTCTAAAATGTCTTACCTCTTTCTAAAATGCCCTTTGTAGGGTTGGTTTGGCAGTCATGAATTCCTTCAGTTGTTCTTTGTCATGGAAGTATCTTGTTTCTCATTAATTTTGAAAGATAGTTTTGCAGGATATATCAATCTGGGTTGGAAGTTGTTTTCTTTCAGGACTTGAAATATTTCACTCCAAGTTCTTATTGACTTGATGGTTTGTGTTGAGAAGTCTGCTGTGATTCTGACGGGTTTTCCTTTATAGGTGACCTGTTTCTTTTCTCAAGCAGCTTTTAATATTCTGTTCTTGTGTTGAATTTCTGGGATCTTGATTATTATATGTCTGAGTGTAGATTTACTTTGGTTATGGCTAGCTGGAGTTCTGTATGCCTCACTTAGCTGAATAGCATGTCTTTCTCCCATGTTTGGAAAGTTTTCTGCTAGTACTTCTGTAGATAGAATTTTAATGTCTTATGTGTTGAGCCCTGCTTCTTCATTGATACCTATTGCTCTTAAATTATTTCGCTTCACATCATCTTGCAGTCATTCAATTGTTATTTCCTGGTTCCTCATTATTTTTAAGAGGTCTTTCCTTTCCCAATCACAAGCTACACACCTGTCTTCAAGGTCTGAAAGTCAATCTTCAGTTTCTTTCAGGTGATTTTGCCAGCTTTCAATGGAGATTTTAATTTCCTGGATATCTCTTTGAATCTGTTTCATGCATTCAAAATCTCTCTTATGTTGTTCATTCATGATTTCCCTCATTTTCCTTTGCTCCTCGATTTTTTTAATCTATGTCTTCTTTAGAGAAGCTTAGCAATTCTTTTACTATGTTTTTCATTTTTTTCTGTTACCTGAGAACAGTATTTCTGTTCTAATTTCTTTTATAGCCTCATTCATTCATTCATCAAATATTTTTCAAGGTCCTGCTGTGTACCAGGAGGTGCCATTCTGTGTACTGGGTACCTCACTTACATTCCTGTAGAGAGAAGGGGAGAAATAAAATTAATAACTATGAAATGTACTTTGTGGGATGCCATTTGGACAAGTGCAACAGAGAAGGGGATTAGGGAATGTCAGGCATTCAGGTAAGGGCATTGGAATTTTAAGTGGGGATATCCAAAAAGGCATATTTGCAAGGGTAATTTGTGAGGAGAGACCTGAAGGAAGTAAGGAGGGCAGCTGTGCTAATATCCAGGGAAAGAGAGAGCAAGGAAGAGGCCCAGAGACTAGAGCAGGGATGACATGTCTGACACATAGGAGTGTGAGCAAGGGTGGAATGGGAAGAGGTGAGTCCAAAAAGAGATGGGACTGGATATATGCCTTGACCTTTACTTGGAATAAGCTAAGAAGCCATTAAAGGGTTTCACAGGAGATAATCATTTTGACAGTTGTGTTGCAAGTAGATTAATAAAGAGCACGGGCAGAAGCAAAGAAAACACTAAAGTGGTTAAGGCAGGAACCAAGGTATAACATATGGCCTTGACCAGTGCCATAACAGGGGAGTGGTGATCAATGTCAGACTCCAGTGGATAAAAGATAGGGAGAAAGAAAGGAGGAACAGGTAACTTCTGGGTTTGAGGCTTGAGCTACAAAAGATTAGAGTTGCCCTATCTTCAGAGACTGGTAGGTCCAGAAGGAGTGGGGGCGGGGGGGTGGCAAGGAATGAAGTAGGACTGGAAATTGTTTTTTTGTTCTGTTTGTCTTTTTGAGACAGGGTCTCACTATGCAGTTCAGGCTGGCCTTGAGCTCACTTTGTAGCCCACACTGGGCTCGATTCTCCTGCCTTAGCCTCCCAAGTGCTTGGATTACAGATATGTGCCACCACATCTGGCACAAAATTGTTTCACATACATTAAGTTTGAGATGCCTGTTCACATCTAAGTAGAAAGGTCTAGTATACACCTAGATATGCATAGTCAGAATTCATGAGTGAAGTCAAGGCTAGGGTTCACTGTACTGGGGATATTGAAAGCCACAAGACTAGACACCATCATCAAGAGAGCAAGTGTACATAGGAAAGAAATCTCAGCATGGAGCCTTGGGCTTTTCAAAATTAAGAGGTTGGGGATAGGGAAAGGAGCCTGAAAGGTAGACTAAGATAAGGCAGGTATCAAAGTGGGAGGAAAGGCAACAAAGTATGTTATAATTCAAGCACTCTGGGAGGCTGGGACAGGAGGATTGCAATTCTCACCCAACCTGGGCAACTCAGAGACTTAGTAAGACACTGTCTCAAGATAAAAAAAGGACTGGGGTATAGCTTGGTTTGATGGCTCAATCTCCAGTACTGTGAGAAGAAAGTATAGTATATAGTAAATCAAGAAGAAAAAGCATTTTGAGGAGGAGAACATTTAGTCAACTATGTTAGATTATGCCTAGAGTCTGCTAAGATGAAGGCTAAATACTGACCGCCAAGCAATGTGGAGGCCACTTCTGATGTCAGTGAAAACTTGTGGGGCAGCAGTAGGAGCAAAAACCAGTTCAATAAGGTGCTGAGAAGAAAGGAATTAGAGAAAGCTAATGTAGGCTACATTTTGGAGACCTCCTGAATTAAAGGGAGCAGAAGATTGGACCAGTCGCTGGAACAAAATAGTATCAAAAGAAATTTCATTTAGCTTTTTTGTCTTCAGTAGGAAGAAATTCCAGGATGTTTGCACTCTGTGGTGAAGACTAACAGTGTTCACCCACATGCAGTTTTCCTGGACACACAGGAGGACTAAATTTGCAATCAGGTAGGCCATATGATTAGATCTAGCCAATGACATATGAAAGTAGGCTTGAGTTCTTCATGTTCTTTCCCATCTACTTAGCTGTTGTCATAGAACTATGAGATGATAGAACTTTAGCCCGGTTGCCTGAGTCACTGTAGAGCAGAGCCAGAAAAGAGCCATCCAACTCAAATCAGACTCTTCCATGAGTGAGAATTAAACTTCTGAGTAAGTCATTAAGTTTTCTGTTTTAGGTGAGCCTAGTGCTATACACCTATGTCGCAGCTACTCAGGAGGCTGAGGTGGGAGGATTTTACTGTATTTGAGTCCACTTGATTCAAGAGCAACTTGGGTAAAGAGCAAGACCCCATCTCAAAAACAAGAAAAAAAATTTATGTTTTACTTGTTACCACAATAAAGTCTAACATATCCTGACTTATGTCTGGACTGATGAGAAAAAAAACTTCATGACATAGGAGACAGAATCGGTTGCTAAATAATGTCCTAGTGCACAAGAGAGGACAGAATCTGCCAAACAACCAGACAGAAAATGGGAGAGTTGGACTGCATGTTCCTCAAGGTCCTATCCTATGCTGTAGGTTTGTGGTCCTTGAACTTTGCTAGGTTCTTGCTGGAGGGAGAGGGATAAAATCCTACTGGTCAGGAAGAGAGGAAAGATGTTTGGATTGAGAGACAAGGAAAAGCAATAGAAAGGGAGGGCAAGCTGTGCAGGAAAAGAAAGAGCCATGGGACTCCAGAAGAAGAGCCTGCTCAATTCTGTTTCCTATTTTTGCCACTATTACCTGAGTTCTCAGAAAATGTCTTACAGGAATTCACAAAAGACAGCAGTTAAAAACCTGTAGGACCACTGGGGTATTTGATAACATAGAACACAGATGCAGATAGACCATGGCTCTTTAGCCATTTCAGAAGATTTTAAGATTTTGAGAAAAATATTTCACGTTTAATGACCTCAATTTCAATATGAGTGTGTAGGGAGTAACAATACTACTTCCCAGCTTGACTTGCCGGGCTGCCGTTCAGATTAATGAAACGTGATATGTCTACTTCTTGGAAAGATGGTGCTATAGAAACAGTAGGTGTTATTATTCCCCTAAAAGGGAAGAACGGTCTTCTCTGATGAAATGGCTGTTACCTCAGCATCCTCATTAAAAGCTGTGGTGCAATTTTCCAAGTTGTATTAGTGAGACTTGGCAGCAGATGAAAAAAAGCAAATAAATAAGTCAAAATAGTCTAGGTAACTACTTGCTGGCATGTAAGAAGTTTTCAAGTCCTAGAACCATGCTGGTATTTCTGATATGCTGAAAGGCAGAACATATTTATAGTAACACGAAGGTGACTTCCAACCTTGAAATCTGGGCCTCAGCCTCAGATGGGATGCAGTGAAGCAAAGGCATGAAAGGGAGCTAATGCCGTTGTGATTCCACCTCTGAAGGCTGCAGGATGATGCCGAGACCGAGGGAGGGAAACCTAGTGTGAAAATAGCCACAGCAATAGCTAATTTTAAAACTGAGAGGAATAAGCTGTTTTCAGACCTCTTACATTTTTTAAAGTCCTGAGGCCAGTAAGTTCTATTTAAAGAAACTTAAACAGAAATGTGTTCCTCTTTTGGCATAGTAGTAGGAGTTGGATAGACAAAAACCTAAGGCATATCTAAAAACTATTTTTAAGTGACCTGATTTCAAAGCCAGTTTTAAGGTTTCTTTTTACCTTACCTATTTATCTCTATTTAATAAATATTATAATCTTTTGATGTTTACAATAATCACCTAACAAGGCCTTTGACAAAGTTTCTATATTAAATTTTATTAAACTAGTTACAATATATCTATCCATTTTAAAACTATTTTCTATATATAAACAAAATATCCCTTACAGTTTTTTCTTTTTTCCTTTTTTCCGGGCAACTCTTAGCTTTCAATTAAAATTAATAATAGCTTTAGAGACAAAGTTCAGCACTATAAAGTTCCTCACTTGATCAGTAATCATAACTATTATTTTGTCATATTTAATCATAGGACTTGGGCCTTCAACGGGTTACTTAATTAAACTTTTAATTCATGATAAGAAGTTAAATAGCATTTGGGAGGATTTTTTGAAATTATTTCACTTCCCATCCAGATTACAAAAAAAAAAAAAAAAGGTGTGCTAAAGAGACAGAATGGCTGCCAGCCAAGGGTATTGTAGATCATGCCAACATGAGCTGGCAACAAGCCATTATCCAATTACCATTGCTTCACGGTTGCAGAGTAATCACACTTGAGTAGATGGTTGAGTCACTCATGATGTAGTGGTGCTTTACTTGAGCCAGTACTTCTTAGAATAGGTCTCTTGTTCACTGTTAGTACCTGTCCTACTTTGCCAATAAAAGTACAGGACTGTTTAGGCTGAAAGCCCAACGGAAGAGAAACGTTGATTATGTTTCTCATTTCTCTTTGCTTCCTGAAAACTGAGACTGCAATTAAACAATGAAAACATGGTGTGGTTTTTAAGTGAGCTACAAGAAAATACAGTTTCCACGCTGAAATACTCAAGAGTTGGAATGCAAGAGCCAGTTTTTGTTCTGTCTTTTCTTTGGCAGCTTTAACATTTGGCACAATGTTGAGGATATCAATAAAGTTACCTAATAATCTTAATGGATTCACATTCCATTCAAAAACTTGGAATGTCACCAAATTGCTTCAGGTTTCAGCTCTATTGTTAAGGTGCTCACGACATTTCTGGTGGGTGTACAGTTATAAAAACAGACAGCTTTTGAAAGAGGCCCTTTTTTATGGTGAGAACACCTGGAATCTTGGTTGGACAAGCTGTAAGCCAGGAAATTGATTCAGGATTTTTTAATAAAATGGATCATACGCAAGCATTGGAAAGATGCATGGTTGTCAGTTTAAGACAAAACAAACAAACAAACAAAAAAATGCTGTTCCTGTTCTTAGAAGCATGAGGAAAATAAAGTTGTGTGTACTAACCAGTTAATACCTATATATTTATATTCTTGTTTGGGTTGTTATCCAAATCACAGACTAGATGAAGGATTGATTTTTTGCTTTGAGAATTGAAGCAATTAAATAATGGCACTTTTGGTTTCCTAATATCCTGGAAGCATTCTTTTTCTCATTAACT
>RJWT010052222.1:0-10587 GCA_004365215.1 Cuniculus paca
CTAACTGATCTTCACCTAAAGTGTCCCGCAGTTAATATCTGTGTCTCCAAAACAAACAGAGGAAGGGAGGGAGGGACAGAGAGTGAGAGAGAGGCCGAGACAGAGATAGAGACAGAGAAAGGGAAAGAAAGAGGGGAGAAAAAGAGAAGAGAAAGAGAAGCAGAAGTAGTGGAAGAAGGAAAAAGACTTTAAAAAAGAAATAAAGACTAAGAAAAAGATTTTAGCAATGCTAGGTGGGGCCCAGAGCAAGCCCACATACACATCAGTAGAAAACGCAGGGAGAAAACAGACGGAAAAGGTTAGAAATAAGACGCTGACCTTCCCGGGGCACATGCACCAAATGTAGTCAGCCATAAATTAAACGCTCGCCTGTCCCTGTTGCAGAAATCCCCTGGCTCCGCGAGCAGTGCTGGGGTCAGCAGCGTGACCCAGGGTGGGCAGTGACGAGCAGCTGGCTCCCGGGCCTGGGTGCCACCCCAGCCGCGCAGATGAGCCCGGGCCGCCTCCCCGCCTCGCCCGCGTGCGGTGCGCTGGCTCCGTGAAGAGCCCTTTGTTCCTCCTCTGAGTAGCCACTATCGCTGCTCTGTGTTTTATTTCCAATTAAATTTCCACTAATCCCAACCTACAGAAGAACAGAGCTGCTGGCGCTGCCCTCTCTTTCCCCCCAGTGCTGTGGGCTGCAGAGACACTGGTCATTGTCCAGGCCCCGCCTTGGACACGCCATAAAGGACGCATATGCCACCAGTTTGCCAACAAGTGCTTTCAAAAAGGTGCTTAATGGGCCCCTGGGCCCTGCGCTGCCGAGGCAGCCGTCAATGGTGCCTCTTGTTAGGGCGGTTGCTATAGCGAGCCCTTGTTTTTAATTCAGTCGCACAGTAAATAATACTTAATACACAGTGGGAAACAAATGGCCACTATAAATTGCCTGCTCTTCATCTGGTCGAAAGGGGGTATTTGTGCTTTGAGGAGTGGCGAAGAGCACCTGCTTCCTCAGCTTATTTGGATTCGAGTCTCCTCCCACCTGGCAAGGTAGTTAGGCTTGGGGGGTTTCAAACACTTGTATCAACATGACCGTCAGACTTGTCAACCTTTTAAATGAATGACACTTCACTCAAACATTGCCCAGTTTGTTTGGCCTGAGTCTAGGTGGGAAGTGAATTTCTGTTCATCCACAGTCCTACATCTCATGACACTGAAGAGCTAGAAACTTTGGGGAGAAAACCAGAGTGCCAAAAAAAAGAGAGAATGTGGTTTAGTAAGCATCTATAGCGCGTGATAAATAGTCGAGAGCTTTGGGACTGAGTGCTCACAGAAAAATGGTAGCGGGCTGAAAGAAATCAGAGGGGGAATAAAGAAAGGAGCCTCTCCTGGCACCACACAGCTGGAGTGGGTGAGGAATTCGATGCTGCTGGGGAATAGAAACGCGGGAGCGGAGAGGTTAATAAAATGGGGACATATTCCTCTCTCCAGACACAGGGAGGTGAAAATTACTTATCACCTGCTGGAGTGGATGTGAGAACAGGCCAATGACCGAGTGTGTGTCGGGGAATATTTTGTAACAGATAAGCAATCTCCAAGATGCCCTGCAACAGGCTTCCCAGCAGAACAGCATCTTGTGGCTTCTGTCTCCTCATTACAGGACAACAGCTGTTTCTGCCTATAATTAGCTCACAGTTCAATAGTTAGCTCTAGTCTCTTACACCTGTACCACACACAACATGGAAATTACAGAAGCACATGTTGTTGTTTTCTTAAATCGCCCCCACTTACACACGTTGTTAAGCATCTAATAGGAAACAACCGTACCTTCCCTAGTTCTTTCTCTCCTTGGCTTGCTTTTTAAAAGCAAGTTGGGCAACTGTGTTTTTATGGGTCCCTGTTCCCATTTCCAATCTCACCTCTATGCTCCACAGCCCCTGAATTAAAGAAAGTCTCCAGCGTTGTCAACCAACCCACCATGCATCGGGCCATAAAATCTTATTTTCAGCCACCTGCAGGATGATGGAGGGAAGAGGAAAGTGAAGGGGGAAGGGGTGGGGAGCGCTCCAGCTGGCCGCCGAAGATGGTTTCAACAGATTCTTCGGGGGACGGAAGGGTGCAGATCTGGGGTCATTTCCTGCCGGGTCTGTGCTGCGTGGGGGGAGAATCCATAATCACACTGCCTAGCAGTTCCATTAGTGTCAGAACTCATTAGGAGCCCAATGCACTCGGCAGCAGTGGGCACACAAAAGAAAGAACCAGCCGAAGTCTGCAGACTGACTGCATAGCGGTTGTTAGAATTGGGGGCAGGCAGGAAGGGGGGACTGTAAAATTTCCGAGGGGTAATTAGAGTCAGCAGGGAGGCAGATAGGCAATAGCAGACCTCTCATTTCTCTCCTGGGGGTTTTAAAGGATTGGCAGGGGTGCTTTTGCAAGGTGGCCTGTGCTGTCATTCACAAAGAGAAATGATCATCCTTTTGCACCATTTCTGGATGAAGCCACAGAGGTGGACTCTGGGCCCTGCTTTTGTTGGGATTTGCTTAGGGCAAAGAAGGCTGGACGGTGTAGGGTGTCGGCCTTGCAGGGAGCTAACCAGTGCAGCTTAGCTGGCATCTAATAAGATACAATGAATGAGTTTATGTTCCTATCTCGCTGTGTAAGGACACTGTGGAGGTGTGACAAAATACGGCAGTATTATGATCTACCCCGACTAGTTTTGGCATTATAGTATGTCATTTTGATGTTCCTCGAGTTCAACTACAGCAAAGGAGGTAATGTGATAGAGGTGACACAGGCTCAAAACAGTTCACTTTTCCTGTTACGCTTGCTTTCATGTCAGCCTTATAAAATGCAAAAGCATGTCCAGCCAAACAGGATTTTTAAACTTTTGGAGTTGAGGTGTAATCTACGTGCAATAAAATGCACCAGTCTGAAGTGTGTGATTGGTGGAGTTCTGACGAATGAATGCCTTTGTGTAATTAGCACTATAACCTTGTTCGGAATATTTCTGTCTACCCAGAGAGGTTTCCTCTTGCCCCTTGGTAGCCAGTCCCCTCTCTCCATTCCACCCTAATCCTGGGCCTAGCCAACTACTGATACTGATTTCAGTCTTGAGGAATTTGCCTTTTCTAGAACTTATGACGGAAATGGAATCACAGTGTGTAGCTTTAGAATCTGGTCTCTTTCGACTAGTAAGGTGCTTTCAAAATGTTCTATGTTGGTGCGCTTTTCAATGACCTGTTCCTACCGCCTGCCAGGCATGTTCCCTGGCATGAACACACCACAGTTTGTTTTCCCAGTCCCACGGGTGGTCATTTGAGCCACTTCCAGTTTGAGGTGATGAATACAATGGGTACCCTGAACATTTAGGTACAACTCATGGTGGAGATGTGTTTCCTTTCTGCTGTTATCAGACGGGAAAATAAATAGAATCAACTGATTTAACTGATCATCCAACTAGCAAAGAATCATGGCTACCAGCCTAGCTAAATTACGGCAATAAGGGTTATTTTGTGCTGTGCAGAACGTGGCAGTGAAGAAGAAGGATGGAAGAGTGCGTTGCAGGTGCCGTCCCTCACGGAGAGGCGTTCAGTTAGAACCTGAGCTGCGGTAGCCCTGGGATGCTCATGATGGGGTTGCAGGATCAAGTTCAAAGTCAGGGAACAGACAGCTCACGTGAGCTGCAAAATAATAATAATATTCCATTAAAATATTGTGAACAGGCTTTCTTTTGATAGTTTATAATCTGAAAAGCCTGCAGATTGTACAACAGCACACCAAATATGAAATGAAAGTGTGAAAATTGAGAGGCTAATAATTCAATTGAGAAGAATTCATTTTTTGGTAGTTTATAATCTAAAAAGTCTACACGTTATAAAAGTACGTATCAAATAACAAATGAAGGCATACTCCATGTGAAGAGAAGTAATTAAACAGATAGGACTTCCCTGGGCTTCATTCAAATAACATCGTTGAAGACCTTGGGGAATGAACTGCTGTACACCGATTAGGAAGCCCTGAGATGAGGACCAGCATAACAGTCAAAGCAAGAATGGTCCCCATCTGTGTACCAAGGCTTCCATTTACCTAATGAACGAGCTCAGCTTGGGCATTGAAACACAGTGACACCCTGTAGTGAGCCTTTTCTGGACCTCGCCGCAGTCCAGAAAGTTCATATTTGTGATCTCATGGAAAAGTTACTGGAATTCTAGTGAATTAATTCCACTCTTCCACTTCCAGTTCAACCCACAGCAAGAATAAAGACATTAAGGCACATTTGAGGTTGTGGGGAACCAAAGGGGGTCTTAAGTCCAGTTAGGGTGATGGTTAACCAGACCGAAGGCCTCAACCCAGGTCTGATCCAGGGTTTTATTCATTCATAAAGGGAGTGAGTCGGGGATGAATGACTGTGACAATGGTGGGAAGTATGTGAGTGCTGTGAGTTAGGCTAAGTAGGAGGCCTGAGATCACCTCTGCAATATGCAGAGAGAAGGGTCTGCAGAAGGACCCACAGCTGCCCATCTACAAGGAGCTGCTAGGCAGGAAAACGAGACAGCTGGTCTGCCACCCTGTGCAGCTTCCTGGTTGGTTAGCATAAAAACTGCCTTTTTGCCAACCACAATAATTTCTATCCTTCTCAAAAAAGCTAGAAAAGTACTGAAACAAGAAACTATTTTAAGCACCAATTTTTAAGCCAAAGTCACATTTTCGAGAACACCTGAAACCAAAATGATTCTTATTCCATTCTGTTTTCCTAGTTCCTTTGTTTAAGGTCCTGACCTTAACTTTGCTATTATACATTTTGAGATTTCTGGAGGCCAGCTTTACCCTGAGGGAAAATAATGATACAAATAAGCTTTAAAAAAAATTTTTTTTAACATAACCCTACATCCTAGGGTCACCACTGAAACACATCAGATTGAAAATCTGCAAGGTCTTAAGGCCAAGCTCACAGGAAAACTAGAAGCTGTGAAGGACAGAGATCTGCTGAATATATTAAGCGTGCATATGTGTATGTGTGTTTTTTCTAATCCTCTAAGGTAAATTTATACCAATCCATACAGATGTACTCTTTTCTGTTTATTATTCCCAATTGTGTAATGAAGGTTAATGTCGTGCAAAGGGGGAAAAAATCTGGAGTTTGACAGCTCTCCACCTATTTTATTTTAAGGCAAAACAAAGAAAATGAAAGCTTGTTCTTTGGGCCAGCAATTCTCTCTCACTAATTCTACCCAGACTGGATCATCTGAAATCTGATTTGGGATTTGAGCATTATTTGGATTAGCTCATTAGAGGGGCACCGTTCTGACAAGCCACTAATCTGGGGCACTGGTGCACAGCACCATGGCAATATTATGCTAAAAATGAGAAATCTAATGAGATTAGACAGATCCTAGTGCAAATGGTCTGATGGGACTCTGAATGGAGATCCGTGAGCTCGGGAATGCAGGTGGGGGATAGATGGAGGCATGGGCTGAGCTGGATCGCAGCAGCCTGAACACCACCCACCCACTTGCCATGGGTGCTTCCGTCTGAAAGGCAGCCAGGTCGCACGCCTTTTCTAGGTAGGTTCTGCAGAATAGCAGAGGACTGTTAAGATGGATCACAATGTAAGGATAACGAAAGGTAATTGATTACTTTGAGGGAATATTAGGTATCAGGGAGAGGGGCTGTGAGCAGAGAGGGGGCTTTATGGTAAAACTCTGAAGGATCACCCATCGCTGCAGTGGCACTGGTGAGTCACAGGGGAAGGACTGGCCAGCTGCAGGAGCCAGCAACCTCTCGTGCTCCAGAGTCCTTGGCACATGCTGGCTACCCAGAAAGACTCCGCTGATGTTTTCCCCTCGGTTACAGTGATTTTCTGTCCTCCCTTCACTTGTAATTTCAGTGGCTTTTAAGCGAACCAGGACATGCTGGTTCCTTTTTTGTTTACAATGGGGCTGTCGCTAAGACCAGAAAATGCTGGACGCCAACAATGCATGATTTATAATGTCCAGATGTGGATACGGGGCAGCAGACAACACATGGTGGAAGGGGCGCTGGGCTCCCCCATTCCTTTTCCCCCTTGTTCTCTCGAAGAGGAAAACAAAAGTTTCCATGGCATTTTCTTCCTTCTAAGTGGAAAATCAAGCCATTAACAGAGCCCAGTAGTCTGCCCCCGAGATGCAATTTGTTTTTCATATTGTGCTGTTCTGCCACCTAGTGGTGACTTCTAGGACTCCGTACAGACCTGCTTGTGAACAGCTCTCCCCTCAATGTAGTAAACCGAGAAGAAAATTCAGGGTTGACTTATTCTATGAATTATCTTTAAATTGTGTAATTTTTTGTAAGACAAAATCAAACGCATTTTCAGTACATGGTACTAATACACCAGGTCAAGCATGTAGTTCCATTGGCCTAGTGTAGTGCTTTGCCAGGCAACCAATGACTTAAATCACACATTGCCATTTAACTATCAGAGCTGAATTCAAAACAGAACTGGGTTCCACTTTCCTTTAAGCTTTGCGAAAATGTTTAGGGATTTGGAAGAGAAAGTCCTGCAAAAACTAATGAATGATCCATTTTAATGCAGTGCCTCTGTTTGGAGTCTCTTCAAGGGTGGAGGAGGACCTTGAGGGTGTTAGAACAAGTCAAGAACACTGGTGCCAACCTGAGACGAATAGAGGACGCAAACAAATTCCTGGTGTCACAGAATCAAGCAGAGAAAAGGATTCCAGAAGAGAGATTAAGAAAATATTTACCTATGAAATGTGTCTTCCAAAACGTGTTTTAACCTTCACTGCCAGAAAACAAAAACCAGGTGAAAAATAGTTTTCAGGGTGCATTGTCTCTGGGCTCCCACCATTTTGCCAATGCATCCAAGTCTCAAAACACAGAGTCCCAAGAATCTCTGGGCAATGACTTTGGGCACTGTTAAATGTTACTCTTGAAAACAAAGCATGGATGTATCTATAGTGTTTCCCAGTTTTATGCAGGGGAACAAAAACTGGGAGGAGTGAACTACTTCCAAATTTCTCTAATATCAAGGGGAATGAGTTACAACTCAGAAGATCATTTTCCTCAATATAGTTGCTTACAAGAATCTAGGCAATGAAAGAGAGGTTTTTAACTTTTCGCTTTTAACAAAATCCATTGTTGAGTTTTTTTTTATTTGCTCTTTTCTTCTTAAGATTCATGAAACCCCTTTGTCATTCAACTGTAGCTGAGCAGTAATCCGTTATTTCACTTAAACACACACCAAAAGAGGTGATGTTGATTAATCAAAGTAGAAGAAGCAGACAAGCTTTGGAAACAAAAACTCAATGCTTCAGCAGGAACGCCCATGGCCCTCAGGAACTCTGTTGCTAGGGAGATGGTTACCAGGCATAGGTGCTCTCCTGGCAGCTTATTTGTGGAGCAGTGGCCCCCTGGCAGCTTTTTTGATACCCTTTGGACTCATGGCATGAATGAATGGTTTTCAAATATTGAGTCTTTCCTGCTCGTGTTGGCAGTAAGGGACCATACTGTGTAACTGCTTTTCGAAAACATGGAAAACACGATCAGATAGTCATAGTGAAAGTGGGAGGCTGGGGAGACATGGAAAAGGATGGGAGCCAAGAGACAATGCACCCTGATAATTTTGGACTGTGCGCGGAATTTGGTAGCAAGACTGACCCAGGGGGACAAAGGAGCTACCAAGATGTGACTCCTGTTTGCCATATTTTTTGAAGGGGGCCACGTGCCAGCCACTCTGCCAATGCTGGCCTTCCGTGTTCCGCCATGCATCCCCACACTCGCAGCAGGTCTTACTCAGCATGGACTTAACGTACCAAGAGTCACATCAGAATGGAGGTGCAGGCACCCCAAATGCTCGTGTCCTCTCTTTCAACCCTTTTCTGCCTCCAAACATGTTCTTCTAGAGGCTTCATTTATTTATTTTTATTTTAAAGGGAATAAAACAAAACAATAAAATGGAGCAAAACAAAAAAGAGAGAACAATACTAGATTTCCAAAACAAGACAGAAGGAAATCCCCCACAGTTGCTGTAATGCATATTGTTATCCTCTAAGTACATGCTCAGACTACCAGCGTTAGGCCTGCAAAGTCAATCAAACAATTCAAGCATTCAGGTTTTTTTTACATCACTTGCTTGAGAGTGGGAGGGCTCTTCTTGTCTCCTGGGCCGCATGCCGTGCTGGCTGGCTTCTCGGTTCTCCTCCTGGTCCACGACTGCCGCTGGCTTATGGGAGGGTGCAGTTTAATCTTTGAGATTTAGTAACATTTCCCAGCACTGGCTCTGCCTGGGGGATGTTGTTGAATGGATATAGGTGTCCTTGCACACTCAGTGTAAGTACAGACATGGGTCTTGTGTGTAGTGAATCTCAGAACCTGATTAGGAAAAAGAAAATGATGAAAATGTAATAGAACATTTTTTTTTTTTGCCTGAAAGTTGAGGACTGAAGAAATATTGGCGGTAGATGCTGAGGAGACACTTACTAAAAGTAGAACATTAGACATAGAGTCTGGATGGCTTTTGGATACGTGAAGACAGACAGTTCCTGGTCTGGGGTTGGAAAGTAGATTATGCTGAACAGATGAGTGAGTTGATTTTTGGCCAGTGAAAAAAGTAGTTTCACTGTCTATGCCATCCAAGGCAGGCAGGTCAACTTCAACAAGGCAAAAAAAAAAATCATTTTTTTATAGTGAATTTAACTGAGAAGTAAGTTGGGTGTTTTGGAAACGGGGAGGGAGAGAGAGAGAGAGAGAGTGAGAGGGAATGGTGATTCTGAGGTTGTGGGATAAGATGGTGGCAAAGTAGAAGGTGACATAGACAATGGGTGATGTAGCGGGTAAATAGTTTTCTTCACTTTGGAGTCAATTAAGGTTAATATATAATATGCATATTCTTTTGTGGAAGTCCCATTCTTTAAGGAAAAAAAAAACAAAATTGTAACATAGCTGTATTTGTTACTAACTTATGAAAGAAAAGAAGAGTGTCCCATGTAGGCATGTTGAGTCACCACAAACAGGAAGAATCCATACCTCACTGAACTCAGTAGAAGGCCAGTGTCCTCAGGGGGAGTCTCCTCTTCACCCCTCAGGCACTGAGCATCCACCAGCTGTCGGACAGGTGTGTGGGATTTGCAGGGCTGTGAGCCCAGCAGGGATAAGAAAGCACCAGGTCACAAGACCCCGTGAGGACAAGGTGAGACCGTGAATTACTTTTGTAGGCTTGGAACGACATTGTTCTTTGTTTGGTGAGATATTTACCCTTTGGATTGAGTACTTGGACCCACGAGTTATGCAAATACATCTTTATCTCTGAGGACAGGTTGTGCCACAGGAAGAGAGGGAGGGAGTGGAGAGGGGCAGGCTGATAAGAGATCCAAGGCTTCAGGTGTGGTCCGTTCACAGTGGGGCTTATACTTATTTGGGGTCTTATCCCTGCACATGGGGTGAGAAGCCAGACACGCCTGTCTCAGGTCTGAATACTTGCTTCACAGGCAAAAGCCTGCACGGGGCAGGCAGGGGTAAGGCTCATTGCAAAAGGAAATTCAACCACTGTTCCATTCAAGGAAGAGACAAGAGAGGGAAAAAACCATCTGCAGGGAATGAAATCTCTTTTGCACTTTTATCCAAATCGCACCAAAATTGGACCAGGAATTTACCAAGTACCATGTGAAGTCCGCCTAGGTAGTAATACTATCTAGTGTATGGCTTTATAAAGGGAAAAGGTACAAGTAGCCTGTGTACAATACTTCTTTGCTGTATTTTGGTGTCTTAGTAGAAAATCAAACCTCTCTCTACCTTCAGCCCCATTGAAATAAAAGCATTCCCTTGCCTTCAATAAGTAGAATACATTTCCCAGCTGACTGATGCTTTTCCATCTATTTCACAATGTGTTTTTCCTCAGCAAGGGGTTGTTCTCTAGAACATCAAGGAGGAAGTATTTCCCAAATCGTGTGCTGTGATTGACTGGTTTGGGTCTAACAGACAGTGTGGTGGGAGGTGGGGCAAGGGGAAAGCTATGATTTGTCACACTGTGCACCATCCTGATCACAGAGGTGCTTTGTAATCCCAGCCTCCTAAATCTCAGACCACAGTCAAGCCCTCCCCCACTTCCTCCGTCTACCATCTCTTTCCATGTCCCTGTCCCTGTCTCTGTCTTCCCTCTCCCTCCATCACTAACACACACGCAAACACACACACATGCACCCACGCCTCACCTCTTCAGATCTATCACTGACAGAACAGTTATTAAACAAAATTTCAGCCCAGGGAATTAATAATCTCAAAGATTTATTTCTTTATCAAGTGTTGGGGCCTGAAGGAAGAGTGCTTTGTGCTTGCAGAATGACCAAAGCACATTCATCAATGAGGGGCAGGGAGGGCTCGGTGATCTTTTAATACTTGTCAAATGAGTAGAGAGAAAAAGAGAGGGGTTTCAGGAAGTGTTCGTCAACAAACCTGTTTTTGGAAGAGGTCCATGGTCCATGGAGCTACGGGGGTTTGGGAAGGCAGGGGTACGAGGTTGGGGACCAGGGTGGCAAGGGCACAGGCCAGGACAGCCAGCTGCAGGCTGAGAAGGAAGGACCGGAAGTGTCACCAGCGGGCCTTTCCATCTCAGAG
>RJWT010052223.1:0-10587 GCA_004365215.1 Cuniculus paca
TGAGGCCCATAGAAGCAGCTACCAGGCCACTCTGGGTGAATGTGTGGGGCCTAGGCAGGACCCCAGAGATGTCCTGAATGGCCTGGGCCAATGGGGGACAGACACAAACTGAAGCCCCCACCAGGCTCCTGGTGAAGTCCCAAGCTGAAGGGCTAGGCGGAATTCACTGGTCATGCCCCCAACCCAAGCCCCGTTGAGGGCAGCCGCTGCTGGGCTGCCTCGGGTGCATGGGCGGGGTGCTGGAGGACCCCAGGAACGCCCCCAAGGTCCGTGGCCGGTGGGGGCTGGGCACCGATCTCTATGGGTCTGGTCGCTCTTTCCCCAGGTGCACAGCTAGGTGGGGTTGGCTGTGCACACCCCGGGTGGTCCGGAGCAGCCTGGGCCACGCTGCTCCTGGTGATTGGGTGGGGCCCAAGATATCTTCCTTAAAGAGTTAAAGACATCATATTGCAGTGATAAATGCATACTCACATTTGTAGCAGTACAATTCATGATAACTGAATCTTGAAAGTGGCCTGCATGTACATGAATGGATAAGGAAAGCATGGTATTTATACACGGTGGAGTACTACTCTGCCATACAGAAGGATACACTTGAGTCATTTGTAGGAAAATATACCTTGAGATCATAATGCTAAGTGAAATATGTCAGATACAGAAACTTAAATATCTCATGGCTTTTCTAATAAGAAACCCAGAATATAAATAAAGAGCAAAATAAAAGATAGATAATAGGAAATAGGGAGATAAATCTTTTACAAATGGGAAGGTGACCAAAAAATAGAAGGGGAGAGGAAGGAGTTTTAAAAAGTATTGAGATGTTCCATGTACATTTTCCAACTCCCCATGAGGAATGTAATCATTATGTACTGCAAACACATACTAATAAAAAGTAAAAACTGGAAAAAGATTTATTGTGCAACATGGTGACTGTAGTTAATAACAATGTATTTTACCATTTATTTATTTATTTATTTATTTATTTATTTATTTTGTGCTGTTAAAAATTGCTAAGAGGGTTCATTATAAGTGGACTTACCACAAAGAATGTAAGTTATGGGCTGGGGATCTAGCTCAGCAAGCGCAAGGTCGTGAGTTCAATCCCCGGTGCCAAAAAAAAAAAAAAAAGAAAAGATACTGCATTATGTTAATTGGCTCAATTTAGACATTCTACAATGTGTACATATTTCCGAACATGTTCGTATATGCATGCTTTTTTGCAGTTAAAAATAAAGAAATTTGAGCCCTATTTCATGTTAAAATTAGTAAAATTTTATTTGGCTATTCTTTTTAATGTATTTTATCATGCATACTTTATGACAAATTCTAAAATTAATAACAGTTTTACCCTTATATAAAATAATTTAAGAACTTTAGAAAACTTTATTTGTAGCCTGTGTCCATCATACTTTAATATTTTCATTTTCTATTGTTTGTCTAGCTTTTAACTACTTCCCAATAACAGCTATTATTTCAGAATGTGTGTATCTGCAAATATGTAGATGTACATAAAATACACAGTATATATCATATAATTATGGTGTGTTTTTATTGCTTCTAAATTTTTCTTTTTGTTTCTGGGCACTAAACTGTTACAGATATGCACAAACACATGCACACATTTGGATTCACCCTTATACTCACTGTATTTTTGTTTATATTTTCTTCTTGTACTCCTATTTCCTTTAGTTTTCATTTTTTATTACTTAACAGTTCATGCCCTGGTACACTATGCATAAGGAAAATTGCATCAATTTTATTGTCTAGGAGTCTTTACTTTGTTCCTATACTTGAGTGATATTTTAGCTGCTTATAAAATTCCAGGTTAGCATCATTTTACTTCAATAATTAGAAGATACTACACCATTACATTTTAACCTTGAATTTTAAATCTTAGAAAACCTCTTTGTTTTGGGGGAGTGCAGGAGGGACAGTTTTCGACTAATGACTGGTGAAAATTGATAAATAAACTTCACAGTTCTCTGGACAATCATGTACACTCTCATCAGAATTACCTCGAAAATTCATCTTTCCAACAGTTTTACCTTGATTGATAATGCATCTTTGATTGGCTTCTTTTCCTTCCATGTGTCACTTCTCTGCTCTTCTTTTGGCTCATGAAAGAGGACTTTCAAAACTGCTTCTCAAAGCGACAAAGAAAATGGAATGAGTGTGTTTGAAGTGTGGGAAGTATTGTGAGAGGAATTAATAGCAGCAAGTCTTTTACTATAATACATTTTTTAAATTTAAGCTTCCACCTTATGTTCTGATCATCCATTGCATATTTTCCCTCAGCTGTCCAAGTGAAAGAATGCAGAGAGATAAGTCTACATGTACAGAAAAATCACTATTCTCATCAAAGCCATCCACACTGATGGTCGTTTGGGTAGAATAGTTGGCAAATATCAATGATATTATTTAGTGGTTATTTTGTCCATGGGATAAGTTAGCAAATGGCAAGATGAGTGATTCTGCCAATCCCATAATTCATGCTGTTGGATCTAATTTTAGGCCAAGGAGAGAGCTCAGATAGAGAATTTTAGTTCAGTGGTTGTTTACTCTAATTCGAAATTTGTTTCCCAGCAATTTTCTTTGACTGTTCAAATTCAATTTTAAAAATAAATTTTCTTTTCATATCAATGAGTTCAGTATTTAAACAAATTATATTTTAATGAGAAAACTTGTATTTATTTTGGAAAGATATGGACAGAGAACAAAAAATCATCTAATTATTTTTATCATTCAGTAAACATTATTTTAAAAGGTTGATAATGTCTTGGGCAATATTTTATATTATTTTCTTAATTAATATTCTTGGCATGTGCTTTTGCATGTTTTTAAAAGCAAGTATGTTTTCACTGTAATTTAAAATGTGAGCTATTTGCCTTCATAAGCTTAGGGTAAGTAAATCAAGATTCATGATAAGTAAATCAACCTGTTTGCAATTTTTAAAAATTAATTTGGTATTATTGACTAACCTCTCTGTTTGAAAATACATATATTTTTAATTTTGGTACCAAGAATCAAACTCAGGACCTTGTGTTTGCCAGGTGGGCACTTTACCACTGAGCTAGCTCCCTGGCCCTAGCATCTCACTTTGGGAAGCAAGTAAAGTCAGAGCCTTCTCATGGAATTGAGAGGCCAGAGAATTTCCCAGCCAATGTCTGTGAGAGCAATTTGACTTTTATACTACCAATTTCAAAAGATCAGGAAGCAAAATTGCACAGATATTCAAGGGATCATAACAATAAGACAACTACAGAAATTAATGTGTGATTTTGAGGGCCCACACTTCCCTTTTGCCCCGGACTGCCTGCAGATGGACCTCCCAGGACATTCCCCATTAAGGTGCTGGACAGGCTGAGAGTGGAAGACATGCCTCTCAGCTTATAAAAACTGGATCTCTGAGTTTTATTTCAGGTATTCATTACTTTCTAGCCTTCATTCTGTTTAACGTTACACGTACCTTAAGGATGCAAACAGAAGGAAATCAATATGAAAATGCTATTAGTCTTATCTGCAGAAGCATATCCTTTTCTTGTCATCTGAGCCATTAGATTGCCACTGCTTCTTCAGAAACTATAATTTCCGTTGATGCCTGTCTATTCTTGACATTTTTGTCTTATGAACTGATCCATTTCTCTTGTTTATTTCCCTGCGGCATGAACATTGACAGACAGATGCATACATTTCACATGGAGTCTTTGGGGTCTTTTTAAATCTGTCTTGCTCTAAGCAGCGGTCTACATATAAAAGCTGTCACGGAAGGAATATGGGCCTGCTTTTAGTGTGTGAGGCACCCAGAGGCCTCTTCTGCTTATGGTTCTGTGCAGTGCAAACACGAGTGGAATTTTAAGTGAGATGTAAATTACTTTTCTAGGTTGTATTGTACAGTGGAGAAAAGGGTGGGGAGAACTCTTGTTTCCTAGAAATACAGTCTGACCCAAAGCCTAGGAACTGATACGATAACCTCTGAAATGCAGTAACCTCTGTCTTGATTTTTTAAGAGATGGAACTTGCATTTGTTTCCTGTCACCTTCTCTCTCTCTCTCTCTCACTCTCCCTCTCTCTCACTGTCCCTCTCTCTCATATGTATATTGCTGTGTATTTACAAGTGAAAGAAAAATTTCAGAATGACAGGTTAACTCTAAAGAAGTTTTTTTGAAGGAGCTCTTAAAAATCAGCTTTTAGCAAACTGAAAGTCTATTTGAACCACTCCTTGACTGTCAGAGTCTGATTTCTCTCTGAAGGCTTATTGCCAACTGTCAGCAGCAAAGACTAGTGGGGGAGTGACGTGGAGCCACACTAACTTATTATTGTTATTACTTTCAAGTTGCATTTACTTAAGAAGTCACGTTGATATTATATGTTCATTGGCTATTGGTATTTTCTTCCATAGAACTGTGGATTATTCTTTACAATTTGGTATTTTAAATCATTTAGTTAGTAATTTAAGTTGTTAATCTATAATTTAAAATGGAAAAATAACTTAAAACTAAGAATAGAGAGTGAAAAATAAGCCAGGTGGGGTGGCACACACTTGTTTTCTCAGAACTCTGGAGAATGCAGCAGGAGAATTGCAATCTCAAGCCCCTCCTAGGAAATTTAATGATTTAGCAAGACCCTCTCTCAAAATAAAATCTAAGAAAAGAGCTGAGGATGTAAGTCAGTCCAAAGGACTGGGATTCAATCGCCAGGGCCCACCCTGCAAATCAAACGATCTGGAAACGCAGGCAGTAAAAACTCTGGAACCTATCCTTCATCAACAGCAAGCACAAGCCAATAGGTGAATGGTTCTTCCTTTCCTCTCCCTAGTGAACATTCTAAGATGCATTTCATAAGAGTAATCAAAGGTCCTAGAGGCAAGCAGTAATGGCTCATAGAAGTGGTCAAAGTCAATAATAGATCTCTTGAAGAAGAGCCTTTTGTTTTACACTTTTCTTGCCCATTAATCCTGTTAGCTGGGATAATATTCCAAATGCACTGTCTGCTCATAAATCTTTGTCTCCTACATTGCTTTGGGGGAAGAATGCAGAGCCTTAAGATAGGCTTTAAAAGATGACAGTAAGAAATTAATTGCTGGTATTATTGGGGATGTGATCATCACATGCTTCCTGTAGCATTGCAATTACAACTGCTTTTATTTGCAGGTGAATTGGGATGATAAAGCAGTAGTTATGTAGTACCTGTAGCAGTTGAATGACAAGGATGCTAATAATTATACAGATTATAAAGTTATTTTAAAAAACTGTTTTGGAAATGTGGAAAAAAGAAAATGACATGTTCAAAGCAGCCAACTTTCAATCTGGGGCAAATTATGAAATACAGAGGAATTCTGTAGGTTTGTCAGGAGATTCTTTGTTTAAACATAGAGATGTGATTATCAGTTGCAAGAGGTGCAGACTGCAGACACACACGCCCAAGTTTGCATCAGTTGTGGAAAGACAGCTTACCCAATGTCATATCTACAGAAGGAGACTCAATGAGGCAGAGCAGGCATATAAAAGTCTAGATAGTTCATCGTGCTGGATAGAACTCCGATGGGCAATATATAGTATTTCTTGCTATCTTAGCTGAGATCGTGTCAGACATGCATCACAACTAAACATCCATTCTGCCAATATTGGATCTTTTACATTCTTTTCACATGTGTTGATACAAAATAAATGCCTTGCACTTCAATCTCCTTCTGGGTGTCTGCTTCTGAAAAACCTATTTACTGACAATCCTCATCTCCAAGAGCTTCAGGGATAGACAGTGCTGAAATTCAGGCACAGTTCCAATGATAATGGTGATAGAACTGCAAAAAAGACTAATGATCCAGCTTTGACAGATCTTCTGCAATAAAATATGAGCTCTAAAAGTGAAAGAGTGGGAGCTCGAAAGGTAGGGTGGAAATATTTAATGGACTAGTTGGAGAAGATTAAATTTCTGTATTTTTCAGAAAATATAGAGTAGCATAATAAATTCCTCCCCCATTGTTACAGAATAACAAGATCTCCAAGGTTGAATGCTCTAAAAAGAGGCCCCTGTTGAAACACTCTGTGCTGTGCAAGTTATTGGCTCAGTATCAAATACCCTACATAATAATATTTATCACCCTTTTCTTTAAAATAGTTACCATAGGAAGGTGGTATTTTTATTAGTACAGTTATATGTTTGCAGTATGTAACACATACATTAACCACAAATTAATGCCTATACACACCACATCTTGATCCTTTTAGTTTTTGTCTCCCTTCCCTCCCCTGTCTCTCATCTCCAAATCTCCTTCCCATCTCCACAAAATCTATTTCCTTGTTTCCTGTCATCTATATTTATTTTGCTTTTTAAATTATTCACACTTCGAGTTTCTCATCTAAGAGAAACCATGTGATATTTAACTTTCTGTGTCTGAATTTATGTCACTTAGCATCATGATCTCAAGATGCATCCATTTTCCTACAGATGACTCAAATTTTTCCTTCCATAAAGTAGTATACTATTATATATACATATATATATCTCACATTTTCTTTATCCATTCATCTATTTGATTCTTATTTTTCTAAAGTATCACCTTCTCACTCTATCCCCCTTGCTTCCAGATGATAAGCATAGACATGTCTTTTTTTTTTAATGAGAATAAAACTCAAAAAACAAAACAGAGTAAAGTTAATCAAAACAAAGCAGTGTAAGTGGTACAGAACTTCAAAGTAGGATAATAGGAAATCAACAATGGCTACCATAAGGTATCTTGTTATCTTCACATAGTTGTCCATTCCATCAAACATAGTAAAATCAAATAAAACAAGACAGAATAAAACCAATCAAAACAGAACATTGAATAAAGCAAAACAATAAATTGGAACAAAACAGTGAAAACAATATTGGATTTCAAAAACAAGACAGAAGGAAATCCTCCATATTTGCTATATTGTATACTGTTACCCTCCTAGTAGATGCTCTGACTAACCATTTTAGGCCTGCAAAGTCAATCAAACAATACAAGCATTTAGTTGTTTTTGTACTTCAGTTACTATCAACTAATCTTGTCCTCCAGATCAGCTGGCTGCTTACGGGGAGGTGGGGGGCATGGGAGTTCTTGAATCTCAGCCCACACACCAGTTGGCTCATGGGAAGGGTGATCTAGCTTCTCTCTTCCTGGGACCTGCATCCATAGACATGCCTTAATACAGTTCAGGAGAGTAAATGTATTCCTTACTCCAAAAAGAAAGTGATTGCACAAGAAATGAATTTCGGATTCTAGCTATTACGCATTGGCCAAAAAACCATGAGTGGAAGTGGTTCCTGAGCGTGAAAGGTCAGAGAGGTGGGAGGAACAAAAGGCCAGAAAAAGGAAAGTTTATTTGCATGAACTACTCTCCCATGGCTCTGAGTTCAACAACCTGGCAGGCAGTACTGGAGACAGTTTTATTATACTGCAAGGCTGGCTCCTTAAAAGTTGAACTTGGAAATGACTATGATAAATGAATTGAAGATGCTGGAACTGCCTTAGAAAGGATTTGAGGAAGGTTCATGAAGCTTAAGGAAATGGAATGATATAAATGACCAATTACATGAGACCGGAGAATGCCTCATCTAGGAGATCATAGAAGATCCTTTATAAAGGCAACACAATAGATGCAGACAAGGGAAATGCTGTTATTTCTGAGGAACTTTGTAGTGGGTCTCATAGGATAGAATTGATAAAAGATGCTGCCATAGAACTGAGCTCTTTAGTATCCATGGATTCTAAAATGTTAGAGACTACATGTGAGCTATTAACTATCAAATTGAAGTTTTGATGTAGTTGTCTTAATAAATAGCAAGACAAGAAAAGCATGATTTTTATCTGTAGAAGAAAATACTGCACATACTGTAAGAATCCATGTTGGTGGCTAGCATATCATGGTGTCCTGAGGGACACTGTATTTGTACAGTCAATTAGGATGTATTGTATTTGTAAAAATTAAAAAACAATGTGTAGGTTGTAGTGTTAGATACCTATAATCCCAGCCACTCCAGAGGCTGAGGCAGGAAGATCATGAGTTAGAGGCCAGCCTGGGAAACTTAGTGAGATAGTGTATCAAGATAAAAAGCAAAGATCTGGGGATGTAACTTGGTGGTAGAGTGACTGAGTTTTAACTCTAGTACTGTCAGAAAAGAATGAAAATGAGGTAAATCCTTGGTTCAGTATCACAGAGTTGAAATAACCACTCTGTTAAAACTCAAGTATGTCTCCAATGCCCATACTTATTTCCTTCTCCTTGAGTCCTATCAGGTAGAGATGCCAAAAGTTTTTTGCACCATCTTTCACCATGAAGGAGCCAAAGACACTGCCAGATTGAGTTATACAAATTAGAAAGAATACTGATTTTCTGGTGTAAGAAGTGGCTGTGCTTCTCCTACTCACTGAGCTGGGTTTGAAGTAGAAGATTAAGGTTGGAGCACTCCCGACAACTAACTGCACAGAACTGGTTAAAGTTTATAAAAACTGGGCAAACAGGTTCAACAAGTTGTTTTCTAAGAAGAGAGGACATGCACGGAACATAGGACCCAGAATGACTTCAAGCTTATGGCTGAGCACTGTGTAAAAATCAGAAAAGTGCTATTTTCAATCCTTCATTTACATTTGGTAGGAAACCAAATCTTCCCATAGGATGGTTTAAATCTGGCACAATAGCAATTGAGTTTCTGTTTGGACAACCATCCCATATGCATCACTTGCATGGAGGAGAAGTGCTTAAGGAATTCAAAGGACAAAAGAACCCTGCTGGTATCCTTATGGCAGCTGTGAGCCTTTTCAGCTGCCCAGTCTCACTGTGCAGAGCATACATCTTTTCTACCTCTAATAAATATTCACCTTCACTGCCTTTTCTGTGTGTCTTTTCTAATTCTTTTTTCAAGATGCTAATACCCATAAAGAAGACCATAGGGCCCTTCATTCGGTAATATTTTGACTTGGTTGACTAAAGTGGAGGGGCTCGCTTCAAGATAAGTAAGTCTCCAAAAATACGAACTTTTCAGCTTGAGCCTTTAAAACACAACCCATTGGTGATATGAGTGAAGAATTGTATTTTATAGATGTGCATTCTTGTGGTTTGTTTCAAATGGCTGACTTCATGATGTATACTTAAATAGTTTTAGTTACACAAAATAAGGTGAATATAACTTTTCACTGACATATTTTCAACTGAAAGTATTGTTTGTGGCTGCATTTACTGAGAAATGAAAATGGCTCAAAATCATTGGAGTTCAGAATAAGTATTAAAGGTAGAATGAAGTGATAGTCTGATCACTGAATAGTATGTTTAAATTTAAAAGAAAAACTTTAGTGTTGCCTGAAGGGAAAATTAGACATTAAAAATAAGAGCTGATTGCAGTTGTTTTCACTATATGAATGGCACAATCCATCTCAGGAACCAGGAGAGAGAGAGAAAAAGATGCCTTCATGGGTCTTATCTGTTCACCTAAGTAAGTTAGCCCAACCAACCCCAGTCCTGCATATCTAGAAGACAAAGACAAAACAAGGGAAGGGAACATTCTTTGACTAATCAAGTTAGTTTCCAAGTCAACCTAAAAATGAAGAAAAAAATATGGCAGATTTAACAAGTGTCAAGCTGATTGTAGTAGAAGATGCCGATAATCCCAGCACTTTGGAAGGTTCAGGCAGGAAGGTGGCAAGTTTGAATCTGGCCTTGAACATTTAGCAACTTAGCTAGACCCTAAGTAAAAAATTAAAAGGGTATAGGATTTGACCTGATGCAAAATCCCTGGGTTCAATCCCTTATACTTGCCCTTGATGGGTAAGTTACCCCTGTTTTTTTCTGGGTCCCCATATCATGGAGCATTGTCTTCTCACCTTCAAACTTCAGTCCACGAATTTCTTTTTGAGTCAGATGTGTTTCTTGTATACAGCATATTGATGGATCCTGTCTCCCAATCCAATCTGCCTGTGTTTCTTTTTATTGAGGAATTTAGGCCATCTATATTAACGGTTATGATCAACATGTACTGGCTCATCTCTGCCATGCTATTCTCCTGCCATTGCCCTCCATCCACACTTTTCCCCTCCATTCAATTGCCTGACCTACTCAGCAATTCCCTTATGCTGCTGTTCCTGAGACTGTGGTCATCTTTATGTCTCTCTAGAATATTCTTCAGCATTCTTTTGAGGGCTGGTTTGGTGGTCATGAATTCCTTCAGTTGCTCTTTATCATGGAAGTATCTTAGTTCTCCATTAATTTTGAAAGATAGTTTTGCAGGGTACATCAATCTGGTTTGGAAGTTGTTTTCTTTCAGGACTTGCAGTACTTCACTCCAAGCTCTTCTTTCTTGACTTAATGGTTTGCATTGAGAAGTCAGCCATGATTCTGATGAGTTTTCCTTTATAGGTGATCTGTTTCTTTTCTCTAACAGCCTTTATTATTCTGTTCTTGTGCTAAATTTCTGGGATCTTGATTATTGTACTTCTGGGTGTAGATTTATTTTGGTTCTGGCTAGTTGGAGTTCTATATGCTTCACTTATCTGTATGTCAGGTCCTTTCCCCATGCTTGGGAAGTTTTCTGCCATTATTTCTGTAAATAGTCTTTTTATGTCATCTG
>RJWT010052224.1:0-10592 GCA_004365215.1 Cuniculus paca
CACAGTCCTTCCCATTGCTTCAAGAACACTTATTTCATTATTCTTGCCACTTCCTGAAGCATTTTGGGAGGTCCTCTTTCCTGAGTGTCTTTATGAGAGTTGATAAAAAAATACACTAAATGCTGCTGCCAAGTGTCAGCCAATGGAAAGGCAAGCTCATAAAACCATTATAGTGTGTCCTCAGCTATCTTATTTACTGGATATGGCACCATGAACCTTCTGGCTCTTCCCCAAAGTCAAAATGACCATGCCAGGTAAAGGCTTTGAATTAATACAGGACATTGAGGCAGCTGTGACAATGCAACTAAAGACACAGGCAGAAGAGGACATTCAGAACTGCTTCACAAAGTGTCATGTACAATGGGATAATGCATTGGAAGTGAGAGGAAATATTTTGAGGAGGATTAATGGCAAAGTGCTTTTTATTACAATAAGGCTTCAAAGACTTAAACATTAACAATATCGTTTGTTCATACTGTATATATTCCATGTACAAACAAATATGTATTCAGAATACCCCAACTTCTGGTCTTGGTTCTATATCTGATGACATGTTGCTTAACATATTCTGAAACAAAACTGAACAGCAGTAGCTGGTGCACTTTGGAGTGGCTGAAAAATCCACTGAGATTAAAGAAGCCATGAGTTTGACATACATGCATATTACTACTAATCTAATTTTGTCAATTTAACAAGGATTTTTATCATCAGTTTTGTCTCTTCAAAGTATAGTTTTAAGTCCGTAAATAATTTTTCTCTGAAATAATTCCCAGTTGGGATGAAATATGTGAAGAATGCACTGGAACAAATGTACAAAAAAATCCCAAGAAGCAAGTAGAATATTTGATTACCAAAGAAAAGGGAACATTTGGCCTTATCAGCAGTACAAAGGCCCATCCAATAGAATTTGCTTCATCCAGCTGTATTTCAAATCGTTGGGTTGGCTACATAGCACAGGGTACAAACCATCCTTTTACAGATGACACAGCAAGGTCTCACAATCCTGCAGGAATGATCCTTTCAATGATGCTGTTGGCTGCTTTTGAGCTGTATGAATTAAAACCGGATAGTCTTTAAACCCACAATGTGTTCTTCGACATAAAACTGATGGTCTTTTCCACTCTCCCATAAATAATAATGATTTTTAAAGTGCATATTTAAATAAAATTAAATGTCAAAATGTTAAAAGTGCTGTGATAACATTTTCTAAAGTATCCTGAGAATGGGAAAAACAAGAATTAAAATATATTATGTACAGACACAAATTCTCCATGATGAATGTAATCATTATGTATGGCAAATGTGATAATAAAAAAACTAAATAATTTTTTTAAAAATAACAAAAAACAACATACTCTGAGAGCCACCTGTGGTAGATACTGCCTGCCCTTCTATGCTTTCTGCATCTCAGGAGGTGGAAGTCTAGACACTACATTTCCCCGACTGCTTTGCAAACAGGGATCTGTTTAGGTTTAGGAAGTAGTGGAGGCTCAGACAGCATGATGGAGGTGGAGGGGATTCTGTTTCTGTCCCTGATAGCAGCTCTGGCTCCAATCTTAGCAGTGATAACATTGTCTGGTGACTGCAGCAGTCAGTCAGGGCTTGTGACCACTGCCCTGCCAAGGGATAGGCCCCAAGGAGTGGCAGGCTTTAAAACTGGCTGTCCAAAACCAACGTGGTGATGCATGCCTATAATCCCAGCACTCTGGAAGGCACAGGCAGGAGGATCTCACGTTCAAGCCAGCCTGTAAAACTTGGCAACTAAGTGTGGCTCCATCTCAAAATAAAAAATAAAAGAGGACTTGTGATGTTGTTCAGCAGTTCAGTGCAAATGACCTGGATTCAAACCCCAGTATGGCAAAAAAAAAAAAAAAAGTCATCAAATGAAGGGAAAAATCAATTGGCCTTCCACCAGTAAATGAACTGACCAGCAAGATTCTCAAGCTAGTTCAAGACCTCTTTTTCTTGGTCCTTTCCTCTCCTGTTCTAATCCTTCCAAAACAACTCAAATACAAATCCTTTTATTACATCTTTTTTCTGTTTAAAATACTTAGGCTGCTTTCTGTTTTTATGAGTAGGCTTTCAAAAGTACCAAATAAATGAACTTAAAGTATATATCGTTAAGGATATGCACACAGACATACATGCACACTAGTGTTTCCAGTACAGGGAACACTGTAGATGCAAGGATTCAAGAGCAAGGTTTTGACTCTGGTTCCTATAGTCAGGGGGACAGACTCCTGCCTTCTGCTGCCTGTAACTGCAACTATTTGGGCCTGAGATGTGTTTAAACAGAGGTCAGCAGGCTTGCAGTTTCTCAGAGGTCAGCAGTTCATAGTCTTTCAGAAGACCTAAATTCACCTCTTGCCAATGGGAGGTCATTGTGGACCATAAAAAATTTACCAAAGTCTGAATTAGAGATACAAGAGTCTATGTTTTTCTTTTCAGACAATTTATACAGAACAAGTTAGACATCTCTGATTTTTTCCTTAAAGTGCTTTTTAAATGAAAACAAAAAACATTTTAAAGGTTTTTAGTGTTCATAAATCCATGTGTATCTATCCTGTTACTTATTAATCTCCAAAGTCACTTTTGCAAAGAGAATAACTCTCCTTGGCATGAGCAGAAAGTCAGTCTGATAAGGCCGAAAGGATTACATAACTTTGTTTTGCGGAAACTGTGTGCAACTCCAGCCAAATTAGGTGCTTCTGAGGGTTTCTAATCTAGGACTGTTCTTAACATAACCTAGACATTATGTAAATTTGAGATTCATGATAAAATGCTGGGGCAAGTTATTATTAGACATATGTTGAAGTTTTGATTTTTAAATTATTCTTAAAAATAAAGTGACAAAATATTTGCAATACATGAAGGTCAAAGGTAAGAAGTAAGGTTAAAAAAAAATAATGCAAGTATAGAAAAGAATTAGAAACTCGGGAGGGGGACCTGTTGCTCTTTAAACTACAGGGACAGCCCTCAGCTGGATTTCCCACGCAGGTCCAATGCAGCCCTCTAATCAGACTAAGAGATTTGAACATTAGAAGACAGCACAGTATTTGAATTTACTCATGAGCCAAACAAAATAGTACCTATGCATTGTGCATTGTTGTGGAAGAAAGAGAAGTCTCTGAAGTCAAATTGCAGTGCCTATGTGCCCCTTTTTCAACTGAGCTGCATTATGGTTTAAACATGGTTTGTTTCCCAAAGGTTCATGTGCTAGAAGTTAGTTGTCAGTGTGGCAGTGTTAGAACCTGCTCTCTGGGAGGCTGAGGAAGTAGGATCCAAGTTTGTGGCCAGCCTGGGCAATGTAGGTCCTCTGTCTCAAAGTAAAAATTTAAAAAAGGGACTGGGGATGTAGCTCAGTACAAAGGCTCTGGGTTCAATCTCCAGTATTTAAAAAAAAAAAAAGATGGGAAATTAATGTTGCTCTCTCAGGACTCCAGTTAGTCCCCCTCAAGCAGATTGGTACAAAACGAATGATCCTAACCCCAGAATAACTCTGGCTTTTCATCTTGCCATCTGACCTTCTCCATACACATACGACCATTGTGATGCCATCCACTGTGATGCCCACACCAAAGGCTGCCTGATCTTGCAAATTAAGACTCCACAACTCTGAGATAAGTAAACTTCTTTACTTTTTAATTTCCCACCATCAGATATTTTGTTACAGCAACAGAAAATGAACTAATACAAGTTATAAATAAAAACATTCCTAATCAGCTCCTGGCTCAAAATAAGGAGCCATTAAATTCTTCACCAGTGGTAAAAACATCAGTGACACTTTGGTCTGACACTATGGTATGTCCCTGTCTACATCTCACACTGGCCAAAGAATCATATGTTGACTTCCATGAGCAAGTTCTATTTTAAATCAAGAAGGCACCACAGAAGAGCCCAGTAATGGCTAAAATTTATAGTATTCAGAAATAAAATAATTTGGATAGAGTATCCATAAGGGGAAAGGTTGTCATTTTTAATTCTCTTCATAATTAAAACATTTTAACAGGATCTAGTCACATTACTTGGGCACGTTCACTCAATATCAAAACATAATACTTTCCTTACAAGCATAAACTGTCATGATACAATAGCTGAATCTTAGAAGCAGTCTGTATGTCCATCAACGGATGGCTGGATAAAGAAAATATGGCATTTACACACAATGGAGTGCTACTCTGCCATAAAGAAACATAAATTTGAGTCATTTGTAGGAAAATGGATGCACCTGGAGACCATAACATTAAATGAACTAAATCAGACACACGAGCTCAAATATCGTAAGTTTCATTTATAAGAAAAATTTCAATTATAAATAAAGAGCAAAATAAAAGACAGATAATATAAAATAGGGAAATAGATTTTTCCCAAAGGGGAAGAAAATCAACAGATGGAGGGGAGAGAAAGGAAAGAGAAAGGAGAAGAACAAAGGAATTAAGATGTGTTATGTGCATGAACTAACTACATGCAAGGAATGTGAACATTATGTGCTACAAACATGTTAAAAAAAAAACTAATCACAGGTATTTCTAGCTAACTCCAGTCTGGAGAATTTGGCATTATTCACATAGGCACAGAAAATAACAGTGATAGGCATATCTGCTTCTGTAAGGAGCTTTTTAAAGTTTGGGAGCCGAGGTCAATCTATGTGAAGCAAATGCAGAGCAGCTGAGATGGAGACTAAGTGTGAGAGGGATGCACAAAAGGAAATGACTGGCAGGGGCAGAAGCAGTCAGATCATAAGGAAGGTGGGGTGTACACAGACTGCAGCAATGAGCTGGAGTTAGGTGGAAAGAAAAACTGAACAAAGAACTTTGGAGGCAACACGATGCAGTGCCCAAGCAGAGGCAAACGTGGGTGCCCGGAGGTTCTGCTCCAGCATGTGGAGCTGTGAAGGTCAGTCGTTTAAGCTGAGCAGCCACCTGTTGCCTGCCTTCAGTGCTGAAGGGAGTGTGAGTCCAGGATGAGACATGAATTCCACCAGGAAACCAGAGACAAGAGAGAGCTCAGGACAGGAGGAGGATGAAGCTCCGCAGGATAGAGGAGGAGTCTGGAAAGGCCCAGAATCAAAGTCCTAAGCACAGAGCAAGAGCACAGGGAGATGAAATTAAGTCAGAAAGACAGAGAATGAACTCAAAGAGTTTACACCATATTCCAGAACATACAGGCTGCTGGTCCTCACTAGTCCTGGCAGTCGGTTCCTAAGGCTTATTGTAGCCATGATTTAAGGTGTGGTTAAGCAAGTAAGCCTCAAAATAGGATGGAAAGGTGCCTTAAAATGTGACTTTTTGTCTGAGTTGTGACACTGGAAGAAATGAAAACACTATATATTATACCATAGAAGACACACTAGATACGTCAGCCTCTCCACTCAGGCTGTTTCCTTTCGTTGTAGTGAAGACATGCAGTTACTCATCTCGATGTGTTTAGTTTCTCTAAATGAGCCTGGGGAAAGACAGAAAGTGAAAGCCTCCACGTGTGCAAAGCTCTCTGAGCAGAGGACTGGAGATACTGGAATCACACAGCCTGGAGGCTGTGGTCGTGCCACCTCCAACTCTTTGATGATTGTCTTAACACCAGACCTCTGTGTCTCTATCTAGAATGAGAACAACTGCACTGATGGTGTCACTGAGATGACATAGGTATTATCAGTATTACTAATTGCTTTATGATCAGTCATAAATGATGAGGATAATAAACAACTAATGCTTTTATAAAGTGGTCAAGACTGGCTGCTCATCAGAGATTACCTAAGATAACTGAAAAAAGCCTGAGCTCCATTCCAGACCAATTAAATCAGAATCTAGTCTAATTGCAAGTGTTGAATAAAGGCTATCGACTATTTAGATCCTTCTAGGGATAATTAATTGTAGATATAATGGATGATACATTGTGTCAACTTGAAAAGTTTAGAAATTTAATTAAGTTACTCAGCAGGGAGCCAGGGTCTTTACTTTGCAAACATCCTCAGCCTATGCAAGAGGAGGTCACAGAGTTGGTGTGAGTGCTACACCCAACCTAGTGGGGTGGTAGCCTGCTTACAATATAAGGCAGGAAAAGAGGCTTGCTCCCCCCTCCCTTTTGCTCTTGCTGCTTTTGCTGTCTTCCACCACCTTGAACTATTGCTCCTGTGCCATACCAACCTTCCTTGGAGCCAGTCAGTTATGCTCTGAAACTCCCACAAACTGTGAGCTAAATAAACATTTCCTTCCTTAGTTTTGTGTGTTGGGTAGTATGTCTTAGCAACAAGAGAAAAGTAGCATATTCGACCTGGGTTGAATAATGTCTTTCCCCCCCCCAAATTTTTTTTAGAACTTCTGAATGTGTACTTCTTTGGAAATAAAGTCTTCACAGGTATGATTAGTTAAAATGAGGTTATATTGGTTCAGGGTGGACCCTAACCACCCAATGATAGTCATCCTTACAAAAAAACAGAAAAAGACACCCTGCAGAAGGAAGCATGTGGAGACTGAGGCAGAGATAAAGGTTTGGTGTCTGCCACCCAGGAGAGAGGCAACTACAGAAGCCAAGAGAGAGGAATGGACCGGATGCTCCTAGGATCTGAAGGGAGAGCATGGTCCTACACATGCCTAGAGTTGGCACTTCTAGCCATAGCAAACCCTATAAGGAAAAGCTACCACAAATCCTAATGCTATGGACAGCTCCTGATTCCCACATGTCATAGTTTAGATCTAAATGTCCTCCCAAAGTCTTATGTGTTCAGAGGTGAGGCTTTTGAATGGTGATTGGATCATGGGTGCACTATTCTCATCAGTAGTTCATAGCTGAATGTGCTATTAGGAGGTGAGGACTGGTTGGAAGAGATGGGTCACTGGGGTGTGATCTGGAAGGGTTTATGATATTCTTGTCCTTAGCTCTTTCCTTCTTTTCTGCTTCCTGGCTGCCATGGGACAAGCAGCTCTCCTCCACCATGCAATTTCTGCCTTGGAGTTAGTCAACCATGGACAGAATGTCCACATTTTATACTGTATCTGTGATCACAATTCTAAGCCAACTCTTAATTTTGGATAGGGCATTATGTGACTTTTTCCACCATCATTAAGCAGACACACTGAAAGTATTTATTTTTAAAAAGGGAATGCTAAATTTTGAAGTACAATCAAATCAGACCAAGCAAATGAATGTACTGTAAAAATTAAATTTTAATTTCAATAAAATCTTTCCAGTTTTTTTGGAGGGGGTACTGGAGATCAAACTTACAACCTCACGCTTACCAAGCAAGTGCTTGAGCTGCTGAGCTAAATTCCTGGCCTTTCCAGTTATTTTTTAGTAGGGCTTTTTTTTTTTTTTTTTTTTTGTGGCACTGGGGATTGAACTCACAACCTTGAGCTTGTTAAGCAGGCACTTAGGCCGCTGGGCTAGATCCCCAGCCCTTTTCCAGTTGTTTTTTAAGCCTCACATTTCACTTTATTCTAAAACAAATGTTAAAAATATTATGTAACATAATTTAATAATTTACATAGATTAGAGGCCATTTTGTAAAACACACAGATCTACTAAAATAAATGTGCTGGAGTACATTCCACAGGTATCTATTTGTTTTTCTAGTTTTTTAACTCCAATTTTTCAAAAATAAGTCAGAATAACTTAGATTAGCCTAAATTAATTATAGCAATAACAACCTTTTTTTGTACATAATTGATTTTGTGGCTCTTATATAATAATCCCCTAGAACAAATCTCTTGAACTAATTGAGAGCTATAAACGCTTTTTTTTCATAAATTAGTAGAGTTTTACTGGAAGTATGAAGAAGAACAGCTCCCCGGATTTCCAGAAGGAGGGAGGCATCCTGAGTGGGAACCACACAGAGCTAATTACGAATTAGCAGAGCACAGGAACTGCTCAGTTGTTTAATGGTCACCTATCATGGGTTTTAAATGACCAATTAAAAACTTTCAAAAGGATAAAAATATGTGAAAATGACTCAGGATTTTGGGAAGAAGGATGTTCTGACTAAATGGCAGAAAGAATAAAAACCGACGACTTATTTGGCATATATATATATTATATATATATATATATTTCAGATGTAGTTATCTTCATATGAGCAGGTTGTAGAGAAGAAGATGCTAATCAAAAAGGAGAAGTACAGGACTTTCTCTCTTCTGCCACAGACTGCAATTTTCCCTGGAGGCTGACATGTACCTGAAATCACATAACAGTACAAAACAGAGCCAAGTGTTTGTGCATATTGAACAGAACAAAATACATAGGACTGATCCTTAGCATCATTACAAGAGTTAAAATTGATTCTGGTCATGCAAAGCTTAGCTGTGTTTTATGATTCTTTGGTTTGGAAAAAGATACTAAATTAGCCTATCAGGAAGAAAGATTGGCACTTCACTCTTGCAAAACTTAGTTCTATCACATCTGATTGGCATTTTGAAAACTGTACTAGAGATATTTTTGCTACTATAAACTTTCTTCAAGCACAGCAAAGTGATGTTCTATAGCTTTCTAAGTTCTAAAACTCCAGGGTACATGAAGGAGCAATACCATGAGATGTCAGATGGTGGGTTGGGTGACAGGGATAATGAAGTGAATAGTGGAAATGCATTAAAAAGTAAAAAAAAAAAAGTTATACAAATTCCTCAATAAGTTTATCTTTTTGAGGAAAATTAAAAATAAAGTATTTTCTCTCTGTCCCCTTCCTCTGATGCTCTTGTGAGGACATGATGTTGAGTTCTTTGGGGTTATTTCTAGAACATCCAGAATTCAATCCCATAAAAATCCACCACCTTGAGATATCAAGAATTTCCTTGTTTATATTACTGTTCACCAGACACTCCCTGGGAGGAATTCTAGCATGGAGAATGAGACCCTTCGCATCTTATTAGATTTTAGTTTCTGTCTTTCAGAATTATTGGAAGCTCTTTTTCCTTACTTGGAAACCATAGCTGACAATAATTTTCATCACCTCCTAAACATCTGTAGTAACATGCGCTCTTTTAAAGTTTGCCAGAGCCCACATTTTCTAATAAGAACATACTCTTATGACAGACAAGCTGAAGAAACACCAACACCAATACCCTGTAAAAAATGACTTTTCCAGAATACAAAAATCAAAATCTTTGGTATTTTTCCAGCTTTGGTGTTTCTTCAGCTTAACATGTGTCTTTTTTAAACATCTAAAAATGACCAAATTTGATATGAATATTAAAAAGCTGCCTTATAATTTTACTCCCAGCTTTCTAATTCTAAGATCCTTCTAGAATCTTCTCAAGTCAAATTAGAGAAGATTAAATAATCCTGAAGCTTAGTGATTTGCCCTGATATGTTCTGACTCTGAACATGGAAGAAGTATCAGATACAAACACTGAGGTCATTCATATCACTCAAATGATTGCTGTTAGACTAGATGACCAAAAAAAAGTTTTAGAGGAAAAATATAATACTAAATAAAAGTTAGCAAGACAGAAGCTATTGTTAGTAGTTGACAAATTACCTTAAGATTAAAAACCGTAAATCGATTTAAGCAAACAAAAAGTTTCCAGCCAAGCCTCGAATTTCTTAGCAGACTATGTGGAAGCCTCCTTCTGTCCACTTTGTCTTGTGTTCAGTTTTACTTTGTTTATTGCTCTTTTGGTGGTTTGTCTTTGAGAGCAAGAGTAAGTCGGGCTGGAAATAAGATTGTTTACATAACATTTCCAATTGATTGCAATCAGGCAAAATATTTAATTTTAGGACAGTTTGTGCCAGGTTCTATGATACAGAGCCTCAGCGACGTCCAGTCCAGCCTTGGGGTAATAGAATTATTGGCTGAGTCCACCTGGAGATCTCAGCTTTGCAAATACTGCTCCATGATGACTGAAGAGTTTGTAATTCGGAATGGTGTGCAGCCCAAACATCACAAAATTCTGACTGGTTCCACATGTGCAAAGACCTTTTTGCTAGAAGTTCACCTCACTCAAAAGGATACACAAAACTGTCCCTGTCCAGATGTGGAGCAGCACCTTAGGAGAGATCTGATCTTTCTCACATCAGCTGTGCATGTGGATTCTGGCAGCTCTAGTACGAAATTAACCTAATACCTATTTTCTCTGTCTACTTTGTCATAGGACCTTCAATCACAGCACTGATAGTTGCGCAAAATCCTAGATCAAAAATACTTGTTTCTTAATGCATTTTACACACAAATTGTTTTTATTATGATCTGGTGTTATTAAAACAAGAAAATGTACATGGATTTCATAATGACCCCGTGGCATGTAGCACTCCCTCTCTAAACACATAGTAACCCACAGTAAGCAGGCCTCCACCATCCAGTAGCCTTCAACAGTTGGGCTATTTTAATTCTTACCATTCTGGTGAACACACAGGGGATGCTCTGCATCACGGCAGGCTTCCAGTCTGTAGCTGAGTGGATGAAATTCACTTTTATTGGCAATTAATAACCACCTCCCCCTAGACAGGTTTCCAATTAGTTGTTTCACACATACATTGTCTCATTAAGTTCTCCCAGAACTCTGTGAAGGAGACTATTATCCTCATTGTACAGATGAAGAAACCACAACAGAGAAATCAGGACACTGGGAGGAGGTTACATGCCAGACAGCTGGGAAAAGGACTCT
>RJWT010052225.1:0-10594 GCA_004365215.1 Cuniculus paca
GTTACCCACGTGAGCTCACAAATCTTAGGGACCGAGAAGTGGAAACAGGAAACTCCGAATAGAACTGTAGCTCACCTGTGACAAATGAAGTGGGTCAGTGTTGGATGCAAGCAGGCAATGCAAATAAGCAGGTCCCAGGGCAAGGAAAGGGTGGCTCGTAGGCAGGGGGACTCAATACCAAACTGGGGTGACCCCGGGAGCCACACTGTCAATCCGAGTCATGGCACCAAATGTGAGGGTATTCCAACACAATAGAGAAGCAGAAGGTACCAAAAGGAGAAATTTATTGGGTGCTGAGGACACAGAGAGGATGACCAACTGGTATGGTTGAGCTATTTCCTCTACCAGATATGGAGGAGGCAGGGGGTTATACGATCTCTGACTGGAAGCGGGGCTTGGGGCAGGCATTGATGACACACAAGAAACTGATTGGAATTCTCTTTGTGCACTTGGAAAGGAAAGAAGAAGTTGTAATCAGACCTGAAGCAGAGGGAGGGGGCAGTGGTCAGGCTAGACCACTGCCATAATGTCCAGTAATTTATATTAGGACAGAAACCTTTCAACTTCCTCTCTGGTTCTGCTTTTTACGTTGGCAACATTCTTCAGGTGGGCCATCCACACTCAGCACCGTGCCTTTTCAGCTCAGCTGGTGTTACAAGTTGACCACCAGTTATCAATCTACCACATAAGGTTATAGGAAGAAATTTAATTAGCACAGACAATTTATTACAAACAAAATTGCCAAGTGCTCAGAAGAGCACCATGCTTCTCATGTAAGAATTTTCATTCAATTCTCAGGACATGGAGGAGAGAAGGCAGTGGGAAGCTGCGATGGTTTCCCAGCCTTCTGTGACGCCCACTCCCAGTGCAACCCTTGCTTTTTGGTAGGATTCTTGCACATTCTTGCCTCGTAGCCTGCTCTCCATCTGCTTTGCTGCTACTTACATGTGCTCGGTGTGGCCACAGCAGGGACCTGTGCAGGGACCGGTGGCTTTGTTTCTGCTCAGAGGTAATATCCATGTTCTAGCAGCCACCTCCCAAGAGCACGTTCCACCCACTGGCTATCCAGACTTTCCCAGTCATTTTTTTCTCCTGCCCAAGATAGGCAAGCAAGTTGTCTAACAGGAAGCATTTTCCACCAATGTGTCCGCACTTCTCATAGGGAATACAATTGAGCAATTAACCTAGCACCTGTGGTCACACTCCTCAAGTACAGAGATTGCTGGTAGAGATGGTTCTGCTGTGAAATGATCTGACCAACCCAAGGGAGGCTTCCTCCAGAATATCCCTAATACCTCACCACTCTGGGTCTCTGACTTCCTCTCACTTCAACTGAAAGCACCCTGGTAGCTGTGGCACCGCTGAGCCCCCACTCTCCTTACTATTTCCCACCCGTTCCCTCCGACCCCAGAACCCAGCATGCAGCCCTGATGTAGATAATTTTATTCAAGGCCTTTATTAGCAAGTGGGTTTATGGAGCAAATGAATTAAGCCTAGAAAATTCCCTCCATCAACATCCTGCCCATCTGTAATCTAATCTCTCTGCCTACCTCATCCTCCAGTCTGCTTCTGTCAACACCCACTTCTGTCACAGCTCTGGAGTCCCCCCTCCATCCCATCATTTACCCACAAGGTTTGTCCATAAAAGCCTGCCCAGCCCTGGTGTATGGAGTGGACAGCTGACCTCATGAGGATTCAGATACCGGCCTACCTGGGAGTGCAAACAGAAGCACACTGTACCTAGTTAGTAACAAGGAGCACTCTGGGGTTCTTGCTAAAGACTGGTTCACTGAAAAAGTGTGATTGACTGGCGTCGGTCCTTTATGTGAGCCCAGGTCACCCCATGAGGGGCCCCAGAGCAGCCTGGGGACTGCTCTGGGCCTCCTGCCCTCCTCTGACTTTACCCTCCTCTTAGGCCTCCCTCTGTCTCAGGATCACAAGACTAATGACTCAGCTTGCCTGCTCTCTTTGTTCTCTCCTTTCTCTTTCTCTCTACACTCATTTGACTCCATAGTTGTGTTTTCTATTTGTCCTGATTGTGTCCCAGCTTTTTCCAGGACACAGAGTTCTCCATTCTTAAGCCCTGGGTCCCGCCTGGGTTCCCAGTTCACCACAAGGGGGAAGACAAAACCAAGTCTCAACCCTATAATTATACACCAAACAAAATCCCGTCCACTGTATGCCCAGTTCTCACCAGTCTGTGTCAACTAAATCTCCTACCCCAGAATGGCCCATCAACCATGGCTCCCGTCAGTCTCACTGTGGGCTTTATGAGGTGATCCTTCCACCTTCCACTCTTCACTCTACTGTGGGACCAAAGGTTCTAGGTTTCATGGCCCTTCCACTGACCAGCTGTTATGATTTAGATCTAGAATATTCCCCAAGTCTCATCTTCAGAGGTGGGGCTTTCGGAAGGTGATTGAATTGTGGAAGGGTCAGACTCATGCGTACATTAGTCCATTGATGAGTTCTTGGTTATTAGGAAGAAGTGGTCACTGAGAGTATGACCTGGAAGATGTATTCTCGACCCTGGATCCTCCCTTCTCTCTCTGCTTCCAGACAGCATGCAGTGAGCAGGGTCCTCTACCAAGCCCTTCTGCCACGCTGTTTATGCCTTGAAGCTAGCCCACCATACACTAAACCCTCTAAAACCATAAGCCAAATTAAAACCTCTCTCCAGAATGTCAGGTATTTGTCTCCATGACAGGAACATGACTAATACACAAACAGCTCTATAAAACACAGTGCATCTTCTGCCACCATTTCTGTAAAATGTGAATAATATTTTTTATATCTTACATATATATTACTGAGGGGATAGGAATATTTAAAAATTCATACAGGTATCTAAAGGTAGCATATGCTCCATAAATTATTAACTTCATTACTATTTTAACATAGACTCTTATGGCCACAAAACTAAGATACAAGCCAATTCCCTTAATGTTTGTGTCTGGTAATTATTGCAGTATTTGTTGAAGTCATGAAAGTAGTGCAAAACAAAAAGGAAAAGCTCATCTATTTCTCCTTCAACTAACCCATCAAGTTCATTGGGTCTTTAAATCTACATTAGCTAACACCTAGGACAATTCTTTTAAACTTTTCATCTGTTTGTATTTGTTTTAGGGAGTTGGCCATTCTATCCTCCCACACCTCACCCCTGCTCCTGCCCCTTTCGCTAGAATGTGATGGTTTTAAGTGACTTAGAGACAACCCATTAAGTTGATAATTTGGAGACAAAAATGTCTGTTTCATTTTATTTATTTTCCTCTAGTTTGAAAAAATGGCAAATACGACTTGACTTGTCCCTAAATATTCAGTTAGATTTCTTTCCTTCTAAGAAATAGCATATACAGTAATTCTTCCTCCACTGTATATAAATTCCAAATGCTACCTTAGCAGAATTATGAAATAAAAATGAACACTTTCTTAAAGCATTTATGGAGACTGGGGAATAAATGATAGAATTTTCTTATATTTCTTGTATATGCAGATAACAGATACATTTAATGCAAGAAGGAAATAGAATTTTAATAGAATTTTTAACTAAAGATCTTGAAACAAAACTAGACATACATTTTAATTGAATTTCTGGCTCAAATTACAGCAAACCATTATAAATCATTAGGAATCAGTTTTAAAACTGCTTTCACTTTTCTCCGTATTACAAACACAGAGGTAAGCTTTTACAGCTTCAGATAAGTGTTAATAAATTACCCGAATTTCAAAATTAATGGCTGCCCGGCTGCTTTGGGGAGATATCATTGTGTTTCATGAATATTTTGATTTTGTGATTAGATCAAAATGCACTGAATTCCTAAACACTCATAACCAAGGTCCGCTGATCATAAACTGCTCTTTTTTAATAAATTATATTCCTCACAAATCTGCTGATATGGAATAATTAGAAATTGGTTGCCAGCATTTACTGTAATATTTGCATGACTTTAGATCTCCACCTACTGATCTGGAGGCTGGCAGGAAATGTACATTTTGTACATTTCTAAATATACCTTGCCTGCAGAGATAATGGTTTATATTGTCATGGTAAGAAGGTTTTTATTTGCAAAAAACAAAGAGATGTCACTTGCCGTTCTGGGAGACATTGATTAGGCAGCTTGTGTCATTCCTATTCAGAATTATTATTTACAGCTTTCTCGTTTCCTTCTCTTTGTAGGAGATAAAGATCTGTATCTTATAAACTGCTTAAAGAGTGTATTTTCCCTTTTAGGGAGGCTTGAAGCACATTTTATAGAATGGGAGCACCCTGAAACTAAGTAGAAACCAAGTAAAATTCAATATCCCAATTCATTTCAGTGTCTCCAGGTGTAACCTTTAAATTAAGTAGTACCTAAAGAGTTACACTGAGGAGAAAAAAATCTCAGGATAAACCCATCCTGCCCCTCGTTAAAGCACATGTGTCTAAATTAGAACCTGTCCAACCTCTGTTATCTAATCTGACAATTAAACGCAGTCATCTTGGACAAACCACTGATTGCAAACACTAAAGATTATTTTTATTCTTCTCAATCTACTGATCTCTTCCAAAACTGAGGGACTCCAGGAGCTGACAGCTGTGTGTTAGAATGTTCCAATGCCACCACATTTATGGGACATTTCTCACTGAAAAAGAGGGGATTTCAACAAGGGGGTAAAAAGAATTCTTGATACAATCCAGCAAAGGATGCGGGAGGGTGCGTGACAGTCATCCTTCTCACCATCGGAGGACCTGCGGACAGAAGAGGAGCCCTGGAGCACTTCGACCCCAGAGTGCTGGCAGAGTCGGTGCCCCTGAGCCTTCACAGCTGAGGATGAGGACCCTTCCATGCCTTTCAAGTGATGCTGGGTCACCTGGCCACCGTCCCTGGGCTTATGGCAAAGGACGTTCTGTCCAAAGCTTCTGTCCTTTCCCTCTGCAAACCACGCATATGAAAGGAAGTGACAGAAGAAAGAACAGATAGATCCAAACACCAAGGACTCTATGGCAAGGTTTTTAATGAGCAACATTTAACCTTAAAAAAGGATTCTGCCAGTCCAACATGTTATCTATTTATCAAAAAAGTAAAAATGGGGTAACATTCACAGCCAGGCTCGGTGTGGTGAAACACCGGCAAACATACCGAAGAATCTGCCCCCAAAACAAAACTCCATAAAGAAGTCAGAAAATAAAGAAAATTAACTCTGCCTCCAGAGGACACTGTGTGGTTTAAAGAAGACAACACGTGCTGCAGGGTGCGGAGTCTAATAAACAATACATAAAACACAAACTAAACCATGGAAAAACTAAGGTTTTCCTAGTTAGCTTTCAGCATGGATTTGTGTTGTTTTTCACATGACACCTACACATTCTGTTTCCAGCCATCTCCAATTTCCACATATATCTTTACTTTTGCTTATATTTGCATTGAAAAGAATTCAGGTGGAAATGTTTCTCCCCCTCCAAAGCGAGGGCAGGCGCATCCGTCACAGGTGCCAGCATTTGCATGCACAAGCGAAGTCTCCAAGGCCCGGGGGCTCCGTGCTCCTCAGCAGGCACAGCCCCACGCCCACCTGGGGTCAGAAACCTGAGTCGCGTTAAAAGAGACTCTTCCCTCGGAATGCACAAGTGCTCCATAAATGTATATTTCTAAAACTTTAGTTTTGTTCTAAATATGTTATTTTTTTAAAACAAAGAAGGCATTTCTAGTGATAGATTAAAACAGAATTCTAATAATACAGAGTTTGTTGGTCAAGAATGGTTTCTCTCCTGAACTACTTAGCGAGCATCTGTTCTACGCCAAGCAGCCCGCTAGGCCTTTGGGACCAAAGGGTGAGGACAGCCAGCTTTGGGTTCTAGCTTTGGGCAGTGGGGTCTGTTGGACAGAACTCTCTGTTCCAGTAACAAACGCTGGGTCAGCTCTGTAGGGAGCTTGCCCAGGGCACTGTGGGACCTGAGGGAGGCCTCTATGACATCCTGAGGGTCAGAAGAACTCTGAGATGCATGCAGTTTGGGGAGATGGGAGAAGGAAGCCAAATGCTGGAGCAGGGGCTGCAGCACAGGGAGGGCCAGTGGTTGGGGAGCCATGAAGCGGTACATGTTTGAGAAAGTAGGTAGAGTGCTCCTCTAGGGCTGAGAGGAAGGTGCTCAGGGTATTCCATAAAGTACCATTTCCTGTTTGCAATTCACTGGATCGCATGCAGGCACTGTGGTTTGAGTCTTCAGTATCTCCTAAGGCGCATGCATTAAAGGCTCAGCCCCAGGTTGGCACAATAGGAAGCAGTGGGAACTGAAGAGGCAGAGTCTGGGGGAGGCCTCAGGTCACTGGGGACCATCCTCTCACCACTTCCTGTGTCCCTTCCCAACAGTGTGTTGAGCTGCCACATCCCAAGCAATGCTACCAAATGAACAGGGCCAGACCTCTAAAACTGTGAGTCTGTGTAAAACCTTCCCTCTTCGCAAGTTGATCATCTTCTGTATTTGTTACAGTAGTGGAAAGCTCACCAAGTATCATCCCAACTGCCCCCATGGAACTAATGGACCTGTGCTCACTTTCCCACAGTCACCTGAGGTGGTGGGGTAACACACCTCTCAAACACGAGATGCACTAAATGGAATTCTTGATCTTCTCCAAATCTGACTTGTCCCCAGGCATTCTCACCTTATTCAGTGGCACCATCAGCTCCTCAGTCGCTCGAAGCAGAACCACAGAAGTCACTCTCTACGGCTCTGTCTCCTTCACAACCTCCATCCACACCCCAGTGCTTTCCCATGCATCGGCAGTGACGCTTCCGGACTAGACCTCAGCTGCTTGTCTTCGTTTCTATTATACCACTGAAGCTCAAACTACCACAGTTCAACAATTTTCACTCCAAACTCCACTTTCATTCTTGTAACCCGTTTTTTTTCCACAGACACTACTTTACAGTGTTAACCTGGTTCCTACCTCTTTGGCTTAACACCATGCAATCAGCACACTTTGTTCTCTGAATCAACTGTAAATACTTATGAAGGCAGAAAGTATCAATTGCCTCTTAAAATCCATTCTCCCCTTCTTCTCGGCAATAGAGGCACACCTGCTTAAGGTATGTCTCGACAATAGAAATTGATGGTTTCTGTAGAACGAGGGTGATCACATAATTAGGTTCCAGTGATGGTTCCAATATGAGTGGGAGGGCATGTGCCATTTCCACATCCAGGAATTCAAATAACCTTATACGTGCTTGACCTTTCTGCCAATGAAATACAGCAACAGTAGAGATCTTGGGAGGAAAATATTGACCAGGAGAGCACCTCTGCTGGCCTAGACTTCTGGATACACTGAACAGGGAGACACTAGTTTACCCACTTTTTCGTGACAGAAAAATATACTTTTGTCTTTTTTGAGCCTTTGGACTTGGGGATTTCTTTTCTCTTGCAGTCTTGCTTTTACCCTCACCCACACACTGATCCATTTATCAGCACTAGGGTTTATGGAGATTTAAAAGAATGAAATTTAATTTGACTGTGGTAATTGGAGGTGGGACACTTTGGAGGTAATTAAGGTTCAGTGAGGCTGTGGGTAAGGCCTGGACCCCATGGAACAGTGGTTTTATAACAAGAGGCAGTGCCCTGAGCTAGGACTTTCCGTCTCACCACGTGGTGCCCTTTACCACCTGGGGACCCTGTGGTGCCTGCACCAAGAAAAAGGACCTCAAGAGCCTCATAAGTAATTCTGCCTTCACTTTAAGATACAGGGTGTGGAGGGGAATAGAACAAATCAAGCCTAAAGCAAACAGGATGAAGTGTAGAATAAAGATCAGAGTGAAAATCAGGAGTGAGTTCTCAGAGCAGTGTTGAACAATATACTAAGGCCACACCCAGGCCTGGAAGAAAGGTATCTGTAGAATAGTAATGTTTGTCATCATTGCAATGACAGGGTTGGGAACGGAAGCATACAAGCCACAAACATCTACCCTGAATTCTGGTCTTGTTGCCTTAAGTCTCCCAGGAGAGCTCCCCCTTCTGTGTTTATTTTCTGAGCATCTATTTTAGGCTGTGGCTATAGGAGAATGCTTCCCTGGTAGGGTCCCTACAAGTCTCCAGGGGCATGTCACCAAGGCTCCCAAGTGCCCTTGGGAAAGAGGACCCCCACGGACAGTCTGCATTGCTAATGGGTCACCATAGACCCCGGGTCTTCCTGGTTTCCCCCCACACACGGAGTGAGCACATGGACTTGCATTAAAATCCCCCAGCTCACACTTTAGATGGTAGGGGGATGAATCATTCCAGCTCCACTTCTCCAAAACTATCATCTGGCACTGACCTCACTGACCTCTTACATGGTTCTGAGATTTATTCTGAAGTCTGCAGTTATCCCACTCTCACTTACACTTCATAGCACAGTGCCTACTGGGAAACAAGAGCATTCATTCCATATCCTGATCTCATGGGTTCAAATCCTGGCTTTGCAACTTAGCGAGCTGTGTGACCCAGGGCAAGTTACTTAGCCTATCTATGCCTCCATTTCTTCGTGTACAATGGGGATAAAAATAATTGCATAGGATTTTATAATGAGTAAATTAGTAAGTGCACTAAAAGTATGCAGTAGAATGTTTAACATTAAGTGCAGGCATGCTGGTCATAATATTTCTATATGGGGAATTCACGAATGCATCATCTTGTTTAATTCTTACAGCCAGTTTGGGAGGCGTTTCATGCTTGCCTTACAAACTGGAACACAGAGCCTCAGATGTTGACATTTTCCATGGTCCCACAGCTGTAGAATGTGCTTAAATTGAAGCTTTTTACTCCAGTGTTTTGTTACATTGTCACGGTGCAAAGTGACAGCAAAAAACGCTGGTGAAACTGGGCTCTGTGACCAGGTAGACTTGCATTGGGACCCTAAGCTGTCTACCTATGGTCCGGAATCTTCACACAGGTATTTACCTCTGAGTCACATTTATAAGCAGGGTGTATTAGTTCCTACTTCCTGTGGTGATTATAAAAATAGCTGTGAAAAAAGACTTCATATAGTGCCTGTTCCTTATTACATGATCAACAAATGTTAATTCCCTTCCTTTCACATCTCCTCTCAGCCATGAAAACATTCCCCTCCCAGGGAGTCCTGCTCAAGACGATCCCCTGAGGCTGTCAGATCAAGGGAGCAGGCTGTGAAACACTCTTGGTGCTTGGTGATGTTAAACATTGACGCAATTATCGCAGCTCAGATGTGCTCATTACTACTGGATGGGATGGACAGAAAAATAAGACTTTTCAGAGTAAGCTGGTATGATTTTATTTTATCAAAATATCACACCAAGTAACAGGTAGAAGTCTTGTTTGGTATGTTGAGAACTACAAAATGTAATAAAACAAAGGTAAATAATTTTTAAAACAAAAAGAATGGCAGAAATCCTAGGGGAGGTAAGACATATAATATAGTTAGGGGGAAATATTCCACAAATTCTGCCCTTTGTCCTGAGAATTAAATATTTAGACTTATATGGCCAAAGTCAAAATTGACTGTCAGTTAGCAGATTTACATAAATGGAGGAGAAAAATTAATAATGGTATGAAACAAAGTTGTTGTGACTGCATACAGTTCTCCTATGGGAGATAGATACAAAGTACTCACCGATTAAATCCCTAAAGCAAAGAAAGACCCACTTAATACTGTTTCTAGGAAGGAACTTGTAGAAAAGCAACGCTGTGCCCTTACCCCAAACTGAAGGTTGCAGTTCTTATCATTTATTTCAAGCAAAGAAAGAAGGTAAATGACTGTTCAGAAGAGAGGATATGGATTGACTAAAATGACAGGTTTCAATCAAGAAAAAGGCTTTTACCAAGAAACCAGAGAAAATGCGATTCGATAAAAGGTACTCATCGAGGGCCAGAAACTTCCAGATCGTTTCTAGTTTCACTTGTGGGACCCAGACTACAATCAGCACAATCCAAAATATAATAATAATCATTTCTTTACCTTCCATAATTGCTAACATTTGAGCAGAAAACAAGATAGCAATATTCATACCTTGACTTTGTGGTCACACTTGAGCGACTCCAGAAAAACAGGACCCGGCTGGCTCTGGTCAGGTATAATCCATCTCACCCCTCCTCCTTGATAACGCTCTCCTGCTCTCTTCAATTTTTAGAAGTTATCTTCCTCCCCTTACCAAATGGACTAAGCACTCACAATGGTTCCATTTCCCAAGCATTTAACAGGAATCACGGACATTTACAGAATCTCAAGAGGTCAAGGAACTGTTTTATTTAAAACAAATTTAAACTTCATTCTAAAGTATGAATCATTAAATCTGACATCCTTGAACATCACTTTTGGAATTTTAGGCCCTGTAATTTAACTTTTCACTTTCTCTCCAACTAGATTTTAAACTCTGGAACAGAGGAATCCAGTCTTAAATTTAATAGTAGTAAATATTAACACAGGTAGTGTGATGCCTTTGAGAATCTCCACGAGTCTATACCACTGGAGAACATTACTTCCTTATAAAAGCTCATTCAGTTCCACCCCCTGAGTCTCACGCGGAGCGCCCGTGTGTAAGCAGAGAGCACCCTGGTGAGATCGAGCCCACAGTGTAATCAGCCGTGTTCCTTCCAGGGTTAGGAGCTTAGTGC
>RJWT010052226.1:0-10585 GCA_004365215.1 Cuniculus paca
CTTCTGAAGGCAATAGAGCTTTGAAAAGAACATGCTAAAAATAAAATTTGGTTTTTTTTTTAGCTCAAAGTTAAGAAGTTTGTCTAAGTCCTTCTAAAATTTCAATAGTTTTTTAGACAGTTGCAATATAAAGACACTTTCAGGGGTCAAAAGGCAACCAGCTTGGGTGCTACCCCCTTAACACGCACACACTGTAATTCCTTTTGTATGTTCCTGGTCACCCTTGTCCCCAAACTACTCCAAGAGGGCATTTGGCTATTCTCCAAAACAACATGGTCACTCTAGAAGGTCCCCAAGGGCCATGGTTTTACATTACATTTCAAACTTTATTTGCTTTGGGGTTTTATTTCTGTTCAAATGAAAAAAAAGTTCCTCACTTTGTTACACATGCTTTAAAATATATGTCCAAATGTTATTAACCATAATGACCTGCTGTGTTTCAACGAAGAAGATAGTTGTGGATCCCAGCAGACTCATACCTGTTGGGAAACGATTTGTCTAGGTTTGTCACTGACTGAAAAACTAATTAAGTGCTCTGAGAAAGACAGCATCTCTTGAAACAAAGATGGTTGTATTCACTTTGATGTTGTTTTGTAAGATGTTTCTGGAAATGTTCATTTGTATCTGGATATCTGTTATATGCCATTTTTCTTCTAGCATCAAGATACAATAAAAAGAGAAAGAAAAGAAGAAATGCTATTTCAAGGAAAACTACTCTTTTTGAAAAATATGGACCCAAACTACAAAGTAGGGCCCGAGGAAGGAACTTGGGAGAAAAGAACTAAATGCAGAGCTCACATTCAGCTCCAGTGGTCCACCAGAGAGGAAGGGGCTGTGGACTATTCAGGGACTCCTGGTGGCCTGCAATGAGGTGGAGTGACCTGGCTGGGGCTCTGACAGTGTCAGAGCTCAAAGCCCGCATTTCTCACCACAGCCAAGTTCAGCAGCCAACTAGGAATGGCTGGGGCTCTTGATTTTCTCATCAAAGTCACTGTTCCTCCCAGCTTGGACTAATGATTCTTTCTAGCAAGCGACATTGTGAGCTCCCAGAAGCCCGAGAAAACCCCTTGGGTAGGAGCACTGTCACTTCTGTCTGAATGGATGGGGACAGCAGGTGACTCCTCAGCCTTGCTTATTGCTTCCTGCTAGTCTTATCCCTACAGAGAAATCTTATCACAGCTCAAGAGAGTTTTAGAAGCTTCAGGGTTTCTGAGAGATCATCAAGGGAATTTTAAAAACTTGACAAATATGTTCAAAAATGTCTCATCTTTTAGACAACAATGCCTCTGGTTTCTGCTTGGGCAAAGTGCCTCAAAGTTCTTTCTTTTCTGCGCTCACATTTGACCTTGCTTCAGGCTTGGGGACCATCCCCAGGTTGCCATCATGGTAGTGATCTGGACCTAAGGTGAAAGACAATTGAAGTCTTACCTGACAAGCTTAGGAGGCTAAAGGCGGGGGGGAATCGGGGCAAAACCCCCCATTTGATTACTGGGGAAACTAGCATCTGGAGAGGGGAAGAAACTTGCCCATGCTCCGGTTTTTTGAGATCCAAGCCTGGGTGTCCTGCCCCTTGGTGCAGGACTCTTTCTGCTCTGGAACAGCATGACCAGAACCTCTGAGTTGCGCCCACCACCTGGTCAGTTATTGAGATCCTTCACCTTTCTGTTGGATCATCAGACCTTTCTTGGACATGCACTTGGGATAAAAATTATGAAGAAACATTGTGTCATTGATGAATGATTTGAGACAACCTTAGAACACAATATAGGATGGATAGATAAATAGGTGCATAGATACAATATAGTGGAGATATATATATATATATATATATAAATTTTCCAAATTCTTGCCATTATTTTTCAAGTTTCATAGTTTGCAGAAATGCAGACTCAAGCCAAAGTCTCTGTTCCTCTAGCATAGCTTGCTGAGGGGTGGTCAGATGAGCCTTTTGTGGAAGTAAAGAATCATTAGTCTATTGTTTCCTTTCTACCAACCTTTCTAATGCAAAAGAAACCAAGAAACAGAGCTTTCATCATATATAACCTCTGAGGAATACTTTACAAATTTATCCAGGAAGAGAAAAATTTAATTTAATTTTGCAGTCATCCATTTATTCCACTGTCCCTTCATTCAGCTAGCATTTATTGAGCACCAAGTGTGTGCCAGGCGGAATGCCAGCAGCACAGTGAAAAATAATAAAGATGCAATTTATCCCCTTCCTCTGCTTCCCCCAGCATACCATCTGGTGGAAGGCCATTCATCACACAAGTACTTAAAAGCATGATATAGTCTAGAAAGAACATCTCTGGGGTAGGCAGGAATAACTTCTTACAAAAAAGAAATAGTTACCAAATGTTTTTGGGTCTTTTCTTTCTCGCTATAGGCCACAGGTTGAGGTTGAAGGACAAGGGTCTTTTCTTTCTCACTATAGACACAACAGCAACATCTTGATATGGATTTCTGTGACAATCATATAATGTGAGGGGTGGGGAAGGAAAAAGGTAGGATGGTAGATGAGATGGGCTCCTTTCTAGAAACCTTCATGCTTGAACAGACCACAGAGTCATGAAGCTCTGAACAGAGACCAATACCTGTATTGTCTCTTTGCAAGGGGAGAGGAAACTGGATTTGCAATTCGAGTCTTGAGTCCTGTGTCTCAGCTCTCAGAGAATAACACTCAGATTTCTGAAAATATCTCCTTTTCTGGCCCTGCTAGAGACAACATTTCTCTTCCAACACATTGCCCCTGGATAGACACAGCATAGCTCTTCTAGCTCACTTCAGACAGGCTGAAATTTTCCAAAAGGATTTAAATTAGGAAACTATTTTTTAAAGCAAATAGGAAGATCCATAGAAATCCAAAGTCCTTGTTAGCCATGGTCTAATTGCCTACCAGTGCCCAGGAATCTCCCTTTCAATTTCTTAGTCTTTTCACTGACCTGCTCCACTTAAAAAGAATGGGGTCATGGTGACAGTGACCTTTTTGGGGGACTAATAGGAGGCCAATGGGATTACTAACCATATTTGGATGTGTTTTGCTGTTCTCATGTGACTTCAGATGCTATTAACCCAAAAGGAATTGTCCCAACCAGAATGGATCATTCTCTAAATTTCAGGGTAAAATTCTGGGGCATTGCATAGAAGATCTTTCCATAGGACAAAGTCAGGAAAGGCAACCTTATTTGGATCATGTGACTTCCCAAAACATGAGTCATTGCCAGCACAATAAATGGGAAGGGTTTTTCCAAAGTTGGGGTGTTGGGAAGAGAATTTTGGCTGCATGCTGTCAGGCAGGGAAGGCAAAGTAGATTCGATGATGTGGGAGAAGCCTGAAAGGAAGCAGCTGACTACCTCCCGGCCCCTGATATACCTGCCTTTGAGTCCACACACAGCCATGGGTCTCCCAGACTATGAAAGGCCCTCACACAGTTCAGTTCATACTGGAACTCAAAATGGCAGTACCCATTTGGGAGACTCTTAGGACCAATGGGAATAAATTCTGTGATTTTGCTTCATGATTTTGGCTCAGAAGTGACTGTGAGTTGGCAAAAGCCAAGAAGCTCACCCTCAGTAGAGCATTAATTCATTCAACAAGTAGTCATGAACAGCCCAGTATGTACCAGGTACTATTCTTGGCATTGAAAATGCCAAGTAAAGAAGCAAACAAGGACCCTGCCCTCCTAGAAAGAACATTAAATAAAACATTTTCTGAAAGCAATAAATGTGATGAAAACAATTAAAAGGATTGCAGGAGAGGAATGCACAGGTGATAACTCAAGTTAGAGGAGGCATTGAGTTTTCCTCTGGACATAAAAATAACACATGCAGTACCTGATTGTGGAATCTATCACCGTACCATGCAGCACTGCACAAGCTAATAGCAGGCTGGACAAGACAAGGCAGAGTAGTTGGCACATGGCAGGAGATGGCCCATCATCTGGAAAGCAATATCATCAGCATCCTTAGCTGGCCTTGCTTACCCAGCTGTACTCCTGATGCCAATTTTGTCCCCCTCATTTGCATGCCCACACTGAAAAACCACAAGAGGAACTAAGGAACTCCGTGGAGACATTTTGCCTAAGTCGAGAGAGCAACCAAAAGAAGCAGTTTTTGTGAAAAGTTTTTCAAAAGCGCATCAGCCCAGCAATGAGAAATCCCTATTTGCCGGTCTTTTCAAAAGGCTAACCCTAAACCCATGCTAGACCCTCCAAGTATGATTTAGGTTTAGAACATAAGACGAGCCAAACTCTGAGCCAACCAATACTTACTGACCTTTGCCTCTATAATTCTACTTCCAGCCAGGCAACTTGCCTGTTGCCAGTGAATCCCAGGCATTGTCTTTGTCCTATAATAAAACAACCATCAGGCTCTCCCTCAGTTTTTTCATGTCAAGCAATGGGGGAATGAGGACTCCAGCTCTAACTGCCCTCCAGGTAGATGAGATGAAGATGGAAAGAGGTGATAGGATGACAGGAAACCTGGAGGTGTCAGAGCATCTTATGGAAGACCTATTGGCCCACACTCTGATAATCCCAGGTAAAACTTGCCTCAAATTATAGTTAATAAGGTGGGATTGTTAATTCCTCCCATATTCACTTTACAAAGAAAGAGAGATGCCAGAGTGACCAGGAGAATTGAGTTGTTCCATTTTTTAGGGCTTGCCTTCCAGATCTTCCTTTAAACTTTGGGTTTTGTTTCACACAGGTGTTGACTAGATACCTGCTATCAGCATCTTTGAAGAGAACCTCTAGCTGATGAAGATCCAAATTGTAGTCTGTGGGTGGATTTTTGAGCATCCCTTCAAAACCTTGATTGCATCAATGAGTGTGGGGTGGGCAGTGGTCAGCCTCTTTTATCGACCAGTGATTTGATTCCCCTACATGGCTCTTCTACCTTCTGGAAGCAGAGTAGCTGTGCAACATTTCTTCTTTCCAAAGGAGGCCTCCTAGCCACAGGGGGAGCTCTTGAGTGGATTTTCTCTAGGACATTCTAGCTAATAACTAATTCTATAACATCTTGCATGGTAAGAAGTAGTTGCCTATTTAATCTCAAAGTCAAAGAAAACACACTGACACACACACACACAGTCGCACTCCACTTTATGGAAATCCTTAAATAAATTAAATAATTTATATTCTTTCTTAGAAAATAATCACCAAGTTTTCTATCCTGAAACCAATGTACAATGTGAAATGAAGCTCCTATGTGCAATGCAGCTGCTAAAAATTGTCAGCACAGGGCTCTTTCTGACTCTGCTAATGAGATGTCACTAGCCTTCCAATTACTGGCATGTCTTGGTCATATTTCCTTCTTCTTATGCTGTGTTAATGTGTTTGCTTTCCGTTTGGCAGAGAGACAAGCGAGACACCTCCAACTTCGACAAAGAGTTCACCAGACAGCCTGTGGAACTGACTCCCACTGATAAACTCTTCATCATGAACTTGGACCAAAATGAATTTGCTGGCTTCTCTTATACTAACCCAGAGTTTGTCATTAATGTGTAGGTGAATGCAAATTCCATTGTTGATCTTGGGGTCTGAGACCTCAGGCCAAGTGTATGTATCAATTCTAGTCTTCCAGGGTTCATGGTGCATATGCTGGCATTCCACTTGTGGAGAGCTTGTCTTAGAGGGCTTTTCTTTGTATGTGTAGCTTGCTAGCTCATTTTCTACATTTGAAAATGTTTAGTTTAGAATAAGCGCATTATCCAACTATAGAGGTAAAATTTCCCAAACTTCCAGAAACTCATCAAATAACAATGTCAAAACTACTGTGTCTGATACCAAAATGCTTCAGTATTTGTAATTTTTAAAGTCAGAAGCTGATGTTCCTGGTAAAAGTTTTTACAGTTATTCTCTAAATCTTCTTTGAATGCTAAGCATGACTGGTATTTTTAAAAGTTGTGAGTAAGCTTTCCAGTTACTGTGAACTATTGTCTCTTGGAGGAAAAATTTTTGTTTAAGAATTGATATGATTAAACTGAATTAATATATGCAAACTCTCGTTTACATGACTATATTTAAAAGTGCTCTGGTATAGACATTACAGAGTGAAGATCCATAGGCTGATGTTGCCAGTAGATAAGCTTCATTTCACTCATATAGAATTTTATTTAATTGAAATCATAGTCAACACTTCAAAATTGGAGTAATTTATATCAGTCTTTGGACTTTCAAATTCTCTTGAGGGGAAAAAATCAGAAGACTGAAAGCACTGGGCATATGTTTTCATGTGGAAATAATTCAATAGAACTGAAAAATGGCTGTCCTTGTAAAAGTACTGTGTGTTCTTGTCTCTCTGGTCTCCACTACACACTATTGTATTACACCTTCCATCCACTTCCCTAACTGCTTTAGCTATTTGAAGTTGAAACTGCTGTCATTTGTGAATCACAGATGTGACAACCTCAGTATTGTCCAGTGTCTGTAATCAGCATTTCTGCACAGCCACTTATACATGTGGTTCATGCTTATTATTAAGCACACTACACATAACAAAAGTGTTATCCCAGTCATAATAAAAGTCACCAAGGGGGTGGGTGCCAGTACAGAGAGAATACTTTATTGTGGTCTTTGGGGATGTTACCATTTGTAAAACACATATACTTACCTTTAAAATATTTTACCCTAATTTAGTTTAGCATCTGCAAAAGAAAAAGTGCATATACCTTTTTCTCAGTAGCTATACTTGGCCATAAAGGACCAAGAAAACATGGAAAAACAAAGGAGATTATTTCTACATGTTGTTGGCAGGAGAAAGAGTCCTCCTCTCTGGGAGCAGAGTGGCGTATTACTGAATCACCAGGTGTCAGCCTGATACTTTCTCCGAATGAAGTCATGCTTCTATTTTCTTTTTGAAAGATGTAGTAATCCAGTCTGTAGCACATGTCTTTGTAGCTGCTGAGGTTAGTGGGTAGCAGAAAAGAGCAAACCTGTCACACTCAGTATGGTATGACTCTCTACAGAGTTTATTCATCTCCTTTCTTGGAGCATTCCCAGTATATGCAGCAGTTGGACAGATATGGTGAATCCATTGATCCTTCCTAGTAAGCTCATCTTTGGTGAATTTTAGAAACTCTGCCAGTTAAAACTGGCAGAAGCTAACTTAAAGGAAAAACTGTGTGTCCTATGCATCATATTTAGAAAACAAAAATACATAGGTTTCTATAGATGTTTGATGACATGTTACATTTAAGGTGGTATTAGTGAAGAGTTTACCATTCCATGGTGAAGTTTCTCTTGCCTTTTCCATCTGCTAGATACAAATCTATCTTTCATTTAATAAATATTGAGCTAGGCATAGTCCTGAGTGCTGGGTTATAGAGATTGACAAGATAACCAAAGACTTTCCTCTAATGAAGACAAAGTGGCTGCAGAAGTCCCAGCCACATCTTTTTAGAATCATCCTTGAGAAAGATTGGGAGCCTCCATAAAAGCCCTGTAGTGTACTGTGATTGGCTCAGCTTGGTCCTGTGTACATTCCTGAACATACCATTGTGTCTGGGCAGAGAGAAGGGTGGCAGATGAATTGCTTTGATTGGCTGAGCCTAAGTTGCATTAGGTATCTATTGGTGTGTAACAAACTACCCCAAAACTTTAAAACAACTAATAGTTATCATTTCTCAATGTCTGTGTACCAGAAATCTAAACATGCCTTAGCTGGCTTATAGGCTTTCATGAAGTCACAGACTGATATTGTCATGACATTATGCAGAGTCAGATTGGGGTCCTGGAATTCGCTTCCAAGCTTCTTCGCATAATTGTTGGCAGCTTCAGTTCCTCGCCACGTAAGTCTCTCCATAAGGCTGCATCTGGACATGGTAGCTGGCTTCCTCTAGGGCGAATGATTTGAGCAACAGTGCCCAGTTGGGAAGTCACAGTCATTTTATAATTTAATCTCAGAAGTGACATTGCACTTTCTTTTCCATTGCTGTTCTTTTCCATTCTACCTGGAATCTGCTCTTGGGACAAAGTGGATATAAACTTAGAAAGCAAGCCACAGTGGTGGGTTCTCTATTATAGAAGGGAATTTTGAGGTACTCCTAAAGTGCCTTGAGGCAGCAATGTGTAGAATGAGCCAGTCTGAGAAGTAGTTAAGGAGCCAACTCACCTGACATTGCATTGTTTCATGGAGGTTTCCATTTACTCATAGTCAAACTCACTGCCAAAGGCAAGGGGCTGCATTTCTATGAAGTTACAGATCTTAGCTTTCCAGGACTCAAAACATACCAAGAAGATGAACTGAGAAAAACATGCCCATGATACAAGTCTGCAACAGTTACCTAACACTGAGTAACAAACCACCTCAAAACTGTATTTTTAAACCAACCACTTATTTGGTTCACAGTGATAGTTTTTTGGTCTGGCCACCCCAGCTTACCTCTGATGGACTTTCCTATGGTATCTTCAGGCAGCGAGAAAGTCAGCTTTAGGGTGACTTCGTACACATGTATCATCTTTGACAGAATGATTGGTTTAGAGAGTGATGGCAAATCTTAGAGCTTTCAGTGCTATGGCACGTGTGCCATAGGTTTGCCACCACTGGTTTAGTGGAAGCTTAGTGGGATTCTGGTTTTCATCCCATATACTCTCTGATGTTTCAGAAAGATAGGGTGGGCTCCTTTGTACAGTGGTTTTAGTGACTCCAAAGAGGAAAAGTTGAGTGTACAGGCTTTTCAAGTCTTTGTTTTTTGTGCTTGCTTCTTTCACATATGCCAAATTCAAGAAATGGAGAAGTAGACTCCACCTCTGGGTAGAAGACATAAAAGTGAATAGACACAGGGATGGGAAAATCAGTGACCAATTTTGTGTGTACCACACAGTCTGTCAGTAGAGTCATTCATTAACATAGAAAGCATGAAAGAAGTCGACAGATGGGAAAGAAATTGCTAGAAATATCCTGGGCTTTATTGTGGTCAGACTCTTCAATCTCAACAGACAAATGCACAATACCAGATTTTAGGCTTCTCAACTGGATAACCAGAGCCAATCTGAGACTGATCGTCTAGGATCTCCACACCTGTGATGACATACTGCTTAACTATTCTAAATTTATTTCTTATTTTCTAACCTCACCTGCAAGCTGAGATACTGGTGAAATCAGGAAAAAATGCAAAGATAAATGGGAATCAAGTCAGGGAAATCAGTTCAATACCACTTATCAATATATGGCTCTAAAAGTCTGAAAGCCAAATATCTGAGATACTGTATCTTTTCTTGTTTTGATATGAGACACTGCTTTGACCCACATGGGATTCTACTGCTCATCACTTCCTAGAAATCAATACTGGCTCCAAAAGTGAATTCTGATTTTCAAAAACAACCAAGATTGAGCTCTAAATGCTTTGCCTATAGAGTAAGCCACATGGCATCGACTACAGAATTTTGTCTCATAAATACTAACCTCCCTGACAGAGGGTCTTCTCAAATTAGGCCATACCAGAGGGTGAGATTAAAATGATATTTGGATAAGAGATGCAATAACATTCAGTTCTGTTTTCAACCAGTCACTCCTCCCTACAAGGTCTAAGGAGAATAAATGAGTAAAGAACAATGCCTGGCAAATGAAAGGTTTATGGGTTAGCTGCATATCCTAGTATAGAATCCTAACCTTAGAGTGGATCAGACTCCACAGAGAAATTCCAGAAATCGCATGGCTCTCATTAGTTATATATGGCTGTTAACATATTACCCTAAAACTTGACAGTTTAATCAAACAGCACACATTTTATTTTTCAGTTTTAGTGTGTCCAGAATCTGGGAAGATCTTAACAGGGCCCTCTGTTTAAGTTTCTTGTAAGCAACAATCAAGGTGTTGGCTGGGACTATGGTCTCATCCAAAGGTTCAACGTGGGAAGAATCCACTTTATAGTTGTTTACATGATTATCGCCATGTTTTAGCTCTGTGTCAGCTATTGAATTGAGGGCCTCAGTTCTTTATTGGCGCTCAGCAGGAGCCTGCCATGTCCCTTGCCGTGTGGGCCTTTATGTAAGTGCAATGTCTGTTTTTCATTATTAAAACAAAATACCCAAGGCTGAATAATTTATGAAGAACTGAAATTTACTTACCTTATAGTGCTGGAGGTTGGAACATCTGAGAGGATAGTACCAGTGTTTGCTAAGTATCTGGAGAGGGCCTGCTACATAACATGGTGAAGGGCATCACAAGGTGAGACAGAACAAGCATGCTGGCTTGGGTGTCTCTTCCTGGTCTTATAAAGCCACTAATGCCTTCATTAGGGCTGTAACCTCATGACCTCATCTCATTCTAATTAGTTCCCAAAGGCCCCTCCTCCAAATACCATCAGCACATGAATTTGGGGATTAAATTTTCAACATATAAACATTTGAACCATACCAAAGCTTGCATATACAAGCTAAGACAATATAAATGTGAATACCAGAAAAACAGAAGTTTAATTCTTCCAAAACTTAATACCAGAGGTGACATTATATCATTTATGCTGCATGTTATTCCTTACAAGCAAACTTACTGGGCCCATCCCATACTCCAAGGGTAGGAATTACCTGAGAGCATAAATAGGCAAGGCAGAGATGATTGGGAGCCATGTCTAGAACAGAATATG
>RJWT010052227.1:0-10596 GCA_004365215.1 Cuniculus paca
ATAATTTGTCAAATTTCAGAGGATAAAAGGGGCAAAAAAAATCTCACTTTCTTCAATCATGTGTACCTTCAGAAAATCTGCTATTAAAACACTGCTTTTCTCTAGTGTTTTCCCCTCCCTTTTCTGTTGAGATGGCAGAGCATAAACTTCCTTTACTACATTACCAACCAACCCTGCCCCCAAGTATAGGTCAGTGTGTATGAATTCTAACTCCTATCTGACACAAGAGTGGGCCCACACAGTTAGCAGGAGCATCCATTATAGACAGTCCTTATTTCACCATGCGTAATGGTCTTATGGAAAAGGGAAACATTACAATAAATGTAGTTTCCACATGTCTCAGTCCATGTAGGTCAGGTGTCTTATAATATGGTTCAAGTTTTGGTAAAGATTTTTGTACATGCTGATGTTAACTACTGCAACAATTACATTAATTGTAAAGGATAATAAAATAACCCGTATGCCTTTGACTAACCCAGTGATCAAAATGCATTTTAATTTTGAAATAAGATAGAAACAGTAACTGAACCCTCACCCTTATATTTAAACAGCTATTAATAGCACCTTCTAAGAGAGGCACTGTTTTAAATAGGCACAGAACAAAAAAATAGTACTCTAAAAATACTGTTGGAATTCACTAATATATCCCATGCCACATAAATTACTACATTTTCTTATTATAAAAATATCAATACCCTTAGATACCAATCTGTTAAATGTCAATCACCAAAAACATTTAAGTTTAGAACACTGCTCAATTCCAAGATAAAACATGCTTTATAGTTAAAAAATAAATTAGAAGTGATGTGAACTTAGGCTGAAGAGAAAAGCATGTATAGTATATATGTTCATATTTAATACTATATACAGATAATTGGTATGTACTTTAGATATTGTATTCTTAGGAGTATTTCTACAAAAACGAGTATCTCTTTTTTTTAATAAGTCAAAAGTCTGAACACAATTTGTCCTTTTTCTCATTGTAAAAGGACACCATTTATGCAGCTTGAGGTTTATAAACTAAATAAGTTAATACAATTCCCTAACCTGTCCCTGTGTTTTTCACCATGGATCTCTTTTGGCAACATGGAGGTATATCTTTCCAACTGTTACAGGTCCTACGTAGGAAGGTGACACAATGAAGGATTTCCTTAACGAAAGTGGCCCATTCTACCTGTTAGTGATACAATCAACACCATTTTCTTCAAGACAAAAAGTACACGTTCAAGGAAAAGCTGACTTAAAAAATCTCCATTTTTCACATTACTTGAAAACTTTATCAGGAGAATGGCTGTGCACATTAATTTTACCAAGAATACACAAACATAGGAAAACAGTCCCCAGCAGATGTGTTCGTGAGCCTGGATTTTCAACATAAAGTGCTACGAGATGAGTGAGGAGAGCTGGGAATGTCTGAGCGGTGCGTCTCGCTGAAGTTCAGCACTCAGCTTTATTCTTAGGTTCGGGGGGATTGTCCAAGCTGGTGGGCTGCTCATTTGGAACATCCGGGGTCTCACCTGTGACAGCTAAAAGGATGATTTTCAGCCACTTCTGCTTCAGTTCCTCACTGTCGGCAGCAAAGCTGTGCACAGACTTGGACTGGGTCAGTTTGAAGCTGTGCGGCAGGTCCGCGCTCCTCGGCATGTCGTCCACAAGGTAGCCCAGCAGCGGAATTGTAGCCTGGGCTCTGACATCCTAGGCAGAGAGTACCGTGCATCAGAACGTGAGACGAGCCGGCCCCTGCTCCTGCAAAACCTCTTCCCCCCCACCGCGCCCCATTGTGAGCTCCCGGGCAGGGGGCGATGCCAACCCCTGCTCATGTGGCCCGTCGCAATGCTGGCTGCAGGATCAGGGGAGGAGGGCCGATATCCAGAAGGGGAAGAAAGTAACAGCCAGCTCACCGTGTGAAGCCAGCAATCAGTGCTTGCTTTGGCAGCACGTGTGTTAAAGCCAGCACGCATTCGTGAGGAATGAAAATGCTACTTCACCTGAGGATCCATTCATTTATCAACTTATTTATGGACAAGGAAAGGGTTAGGAAAAACAAAGTAGAATGAAATTCAGAGACCTTGGCAATTTTCATGTGTTTCTACAATAATTTTACTAGCAGTAGATGTAACATGTTTAAAATTTTTGCTGTTTCTAAGGGGAGTGCATTTGCGGTTGACAGGTGATTTGTTTTTTAAGGGTTGCATACTTGGTGCTTGATCTTACTGGAAGCTAAGCCTGTGTAATAGGCCGGCCCACAGATCCAGCTCAGATGACACGTAGTTACAGAATTCAAGACTGACTTTTAAATCCACCCTTTCACTCAAATTGCTTTCTTTTCTTTTCTTTGTTTTATTTGGTGCCGGAGATCGAACTCACGACCTCACAACCTCGCACTTGCCAGGCAGGCACTTATGCCACTGAGCTAAATCCCCGGCCCAAATTGCTTTCTTTTCAAATATCCATCCATTGAGCACAAAACAAAAACAAAAAACTGTCCTAATGTTTGTAGCCATTAAAACAGGTATTTTAACAGCTTCTCCTCATGCTCCTTTCCTAACTCAACTCTCCTTTCCTCAAACTCACTGAACTGTAATGAGAGAAGGAAACAAGCACTTTGCAAGGTTAAAAAAAAAGTTACTATAAGATCAATTAGCATATACAACAGACTTGATTTTAGTTATTATTTTTCAATTTTAATGAGACACAGTGACACTGCCTGAGACCTTTTGTTCTACAAAGGAACAATGGAAAGATTTTTATTTCACTGTCCACAAGCCCACCCCCTGTCCCCGAGGGCTCTGTCCCTTCAAGCACCAGCTGTTTAGCTACCTGGGGGGCCCCGTACATGTACAGCACAAGAGGGTCTTGCTTGGGGATCACACACCAAGCTTTTTGCCAAGGTTTTGACTTCTCCATGTATTGAAGAAAGCTGCACACCACGCTGTTTCCCGATACTTCTGCTGATTCAATCTAGAAAAATATAATGGAGAAGAGAGAGTGAACACACGACAAACCAGAGAGGGAAGTAAATCAACTTAAGGGAAATAGTCCTTAAGTACGTACACAGTACAATATATATATATAAAATACATTGAATTGTCTCAAAATTCACTTGTAATTACTGCTTTAAACTCTTACAGTTTGGATCTAAAACGTCACCCCTAAAGTTTTATGTGTTCAGAGAGGTGGAGCCTGGTTGAAGACCTCCAAGGACATATTCTTGTCCTAAGCTCCTCTCCAAAGCAGTGAGAGGTGAGCAGCTGTCCTGCTTCTGCCTTGGAGCCAGTCAACCATGGACTGAACGCTCCAAAAACGGCAAGCCGAAATAAACCTCTCCTTTAAGTTTTGGGTGTGGGTGTTAGGTATTTTGTCCTGGCAACAGGTAAGCTGACTAATACAGTCTTGCTAACCTAGAAAAGTATTTTAAGTCATCTCTAACTCTTTATATTACTAGACCTTGAATTGAAGTCGTTAAAACATTTACTGATTGCTAATTACCCAAGTACTTTTCTTTGCTTCATACATGCATTATTTCATTTAATACACCAACACTGAGAAGTTAACACTTTCTCTCTGAAGCTGCTGAAGCTTTTTCAGTAGCTTTCCCAACACACATTTTTTTATGAAAAAATAAAACAAATTTTCATAACCAAATGACAGATTAAACAAGCTATTACACTGTGTACTGTTATCATCCAAGTATGTATGTCAGTACAAGACATAAGCCAAGATTCCTACAAAAAGAAATAGACACCTTTCTTTTCAACAAACTACGATTAACCAGTATAAATGAAACAAATTAGCATAGATACTGAAGTATTTCTAAAACAATGGAATATATAATTTGGGAAATTATTTGAATTTCTCCCTACTTCCTATTTCTTTCTTCTAGTTTGCTATGTGAATGTGTGCGTGTGTGTAGCTTCTCATATAAAAGAAACCATGCAATATTTGAGCTGTGTCTGACTTATTTCACTTAACATTATGTTCTTAAGCTGCATTCATTTACCTATGAATGCCTCAAGTTTATCTTTATGGCAGAGTAGTACTCCATTGTGTATAAATGCATTTTCCTTATCCATTCATCTGTTGATGGATATATATGCTATTTCCAAGATCTGCTTATTATAAATTGTGTTGCTATAAACAAGTATGCATGTACCCCTGTAATATGATATTAACTCATTTGAGAAGATACCTAGGACGGCAGTAGCTGGTTCAAATGGAATTTCTATTTTTAATTTTTTGAGGAATCTCACACCGATTTCCATATGTTTGAGACACAACTTTTCATTTTGGTTACCTGTTTTCTGATTGGGTCTTTATTTCTGGGGGGGGAATCTAATTATTTTTGAGTTCTTTATATATTCTAGATGTTAGTCCTCTGTCTATGGAAAACCTGGCAAATTTTATTTTATTTTTTTTCATTCTGTAGGTTGTCTCCTAGCTCTGTTGATTGTTTCCTTTGCTGTGCAGAAGAGTTTTAATCTGCTATGATCCCATTTGTTAACTGTCAGCATTATTTCTTGTGCCACTGGGGTTCTGTTCAGAAAGTTCTTGCTTATGCCTGTATCTTCCAAGAGTTTTACCTATTTTATCTTCCAGCAGATTATTTCTGTTTTAACATTTAGATCTTTGATCCGCTTTAATTTTAGTTTAGCACATGGTGAAATATGGGTGTGGACTCAGTCTTCATGTGGAGATATGCTATCTTCCATCCAGTGTATGTTTTTTTTTTTTGTACCAGGAATTGAACCCAGGACCTTGTACTTGCCAGGCAGGCACTTATGCCTCTGAGCTATATCCCTAACCTGGCCCATCTGTCAAAGGTCAAATAGCTGTATGTGCTTGGGGCTGTTTTTGGTACTTCTGTTCCACTGATCCACATGCCTGTTTTTGTGCCAGGACCATGCTGTTTTAATCACTGTAGTTTTTTATAGTATGCAGTAACTTCAAGCCTGATATTGTGATGCCACCTGCTTTGCTTTTGTTAACGAGGATTGCTTTTGCTATTCTGAATCTCTTTCAATTCTATGTAAATTTAAGAATTATTTTCTCTAGTTCTGTGGTATTTTGATTGTGACTGCATTAAATCTGTACATCAGTTTTAAAAGTATAGCTATTTTGATAATGTTGCTTCTCTCTTTCCAGGCTCAGGGGATATTTTTCCATATTTTGATGTCCTCCTCAATTTCCGGTTTCAGTCTGATGTAAATTTCATTGAGGAGGTCTTAGGTTAGTATCTTAGGTTAAGTATTTAAATTTTTTTGATGCCACTGTGAATAGTACTGTTTTCCTAATTGCTTTTTCAGTGAGTTCATTATTAGTGTGTAAGAATGCTATTGGTTTTTGTGTGTTTATTTTGTATCCTGCTACACTGCTGAATTTGGTTATCAATTCTGAGAGTCTCCTCGTAGAGTTTTTTAGGTCTTGTAAGTAAAGGAGCATGTCATCTGCAAATAATATTTTGGCTTTGTCCTTGCCTATTCGTATCCTTTTTCTTTCTCTTGACTGATTAAAAAGGACAGTCAGTCTGAATCCAGACTTTTAACCATAATGCTTGCACAATACAAGAATAAAAAGGCGAAATGCAAAAACTGCCCAGCAATGTCCTAGTACCTGAGATAATTAAAAACATCTTCATTGTAGTGAAGTTTTGAAAAGCTAGCTTTCTGCTTTGCTTCCTAACACATTAATCATTGGCTAAAAGGGAACAAAGCCATTTTACTAAATGATGCTTTTTATTAAATGGATGCATTACAGATATTAGCTGGTCTACTTCCATTTCTCTTTCTGAAGCCCTTGGTCTGTATGACACTGTGCATTCACTACAGTGCACATGGCAGACAGACGTGGTGCCAGCTAATGTGTGCTCAGAATGTAGTCAACTTCTGCAAAGGATTAGAGAGAAAATATTTTCTTTGCAGGCAAAGAGACCAAACTCAGGATATAATATAGATATACTTAGGTAATATACTGTAGATCTGTCATTAAGAATGGAATTCTTTTTTTTTTTTTTTTGTGGCACCAGGGATTGCACTCACAACCTTGCACTTGCCAGGCAGGCGCTCAGGCCACTGAGCTAGATCCCCGGCCCAAGAATGGAATTCTTTTGGGGAGGAGATAACATTTTCTCCCCAAAGGGCTGGTTTACAAACTCTTTTATTACCAGTTGAGAAGAGCACAGCGCATTACGAAACTTTTAACAATCTGCAATGGTAACGGGTGCATGATTGTGTTTCTGTGTGCTGGGTGGATAGGTGACAGAGGCATCATCACAGGAAGTTACATACAGCAGCATCAGAGGCAAAGGCTTGCCTGTAGCTCAGCTCCAGCCTGCCACCTGCTTTTGTGCAGCCCATGAGCCAGGAAGAATTTTTACAGACGAACATTCACAATCAGTGTGATGACAGGGAACATTACCTTTGGACTCCAATTAAGTGAAACGTTATCTTTCCCTAAAGAACTTCATTCTTCTGATTAGTAGGTCCATATTACAAACCTACATATTAAATAATATTTCTGAATTTTTATCTTAGCGAGGGTTCAGCAATTGAAAAAAATTATAAATGAAATATCTTTCAGTGTATTTGCGAAGTTATTTTTGTCAATAAAAATTGTTGGAAATTTGTTTTCTTAACCCATTCACTATGGGGCCAGACACGCATGGCTGCTTCATCAGATGGCTTGAAGCACCTGACGGGACTGTCCGGTGCCCACTGCAGGACATCATGCTTGTGCCACCAGTGCTCCAAACCAGCAGGCACGTGGGAAGAAGTCCAGATGTGCAGTTAAGTATGTGTGTATGCACGCTTATCTCCTAACTTGTGGACTTCACAATATTTATTTGGTCAAATGAGTTAATCTAATAAGGAACGGATTAATTTTCTCTCAAGCATAAAATTTTCTAGGAAACTAGCCAGGGATTTTTTGAAATTTCACACATGTGGCCTGAAGCTTAATTCTTAAAATACATTTTCTGACTTACACTACGCGATTCTCATCAGGTGCTGCTGAGGAGTCCTGTGGCAGAGGCTGTGGTCCTGGAGCTCGTGCAGAGTATCTCCCCAACCGGGCACGGCAGAACATACCCCAAATCCTAGCACTCTGAGGGGCTAAAGCAGGAAGACTGCAACTTCCAGCCCAGCCTGGGAAAATCAGTGAGCCCTATCTCAAAATAAAATTTTAGAAAAGGGCCACAGTACCGCCTCCCCAGGTCCTCCCTGTCTGAGCAGCCTCCCCCTTGGTCTGCCATACACATAACATCTACATCCAGGAGGACTCAAAATTACACATAGATATCCCTGTAGTTTGTGGGGCAATATTTTCAACTTTATATGAACCTTGAAGTCTAAACTCAGTAATGATCTTTGTAGTTGTAAATGCTGTCAATGTCACTTGCAAATGTTTGATAGGCAATTAGTGATTGTTATCTCCAGGTTACACTCACTTTATTGCTATGAGGGCCTACTATAAAAGTTACCCATTATATTTTATTATCTTTGGATGTTAACTCACTTCAAATACTGACTACATTAGAATTCTCAGGCAGTGAGGTCTAAATTGACTTTATTTTTGAGACAGACTATTTTTGCTTTGTGGTTCAGGCTCACCTTGAACTTACTATGTAGCTTGCAACAATCCCCCTGCCTCAGCCTGCCAGGTACTGGGATTATAGGCATGCACCGACATGCCTGGTTTAAATTGACTGACTGATCTAGCTAGCTAGCTAGCTAGCTAGCTACCTACCTACCTATCTTTTTGAGACAGGGTTTTGCTATGCAGTTCAGGTTGGCCTTGAATTCACTTTGTAGCCCAGGTTGGTCTCAAACTCATAGCGATCCTTCTGCATTAGCCTCCCAAGTGCTGGGATTACAGGTATGCACCACCATGCCTGGCTAAATGGATTTTAAAATGTGAATCAAATTCACTTGAGAAGCGGGGTGTGGTGGCACATGTCTGTAATCCCAGTACTTTGGAAGGCTGAAGCAGGAGGACCACTACTTTGAGATTAAACCTGGGCATTTCAGTGACTTAGCAAGACTGTCAGAGAAAAAGAATTAAAAACAACTAGAGATTTAGCCTGGTGTGAAGGCCCTGGTCCAACCCGCAGAACCCCCTCATCATTTGGGAGACTTTTCAATAGTAATGCTAATTAACGTTACTGGCTATGATGAGCATTAATAAACTGAATATGCAAGCTGAAAGTTTTTTCAGGTAATAAGATGTACTTTAAATTTCAAAAATTTCATGCAGTAGTTTTCAAAGCCAATATGATGAAAGTCAAAGAAAAGCTTTCCTGTAAAGAATAGACACTGGGAGAGATTTCAATTAATACTTTGACATGTGCTATGGCTACTACCACACACACACAAATCAATATATCTCATTCTCAAATGCATGCTAAACACACCAGCAACCCTTTCCATCCAACCAAGAAGGATCCCAAAAAACCAACACCGAACAAAAAACTGATTCTGGATCACGGTTACTCCAATTGTTAAACACTAAGAGGAAGAAAATGTAGCACTTGTACTCTTCACAGTTGAGAGAGTAGCAGTCTACCAGAGAGCCAGTACTTCGCACCTCTAAAATTCCTTTCCTCTTCTTTTCTTCACTGTCTGCGAAGCCGCTCATTATCTGGTAGCAATCTCTACACACTTTGCTCCATTTCCCGCCGTCGTACTCCAGTTGAGCTTTGTAGTCAGAACACTTCCAGCAAACCACCTGCAATTTTACAAAGAGAAAAATGAAGAGTGAAGAATCATACGCAAACATTTAAGCAACACTTCATTCTAGGTAACACAAGAAAAAGTTAAACAGCAAAGGTGGAGTCTTACTGGACTGAGCACCCCCCACCTCAATGCGGGGCCCGCAGTGCTATTTGTCACAGGCTCTGCACATCCTTTTCTCCCCAGCTTCTCAAAGGCTCCGTCCAGACCCTTTTCTTCTGGATGCCCCATTAATAGTCTTCCAAGATGGAGCTGAAGGGTTCGCTCTGCCCTGGGCTTCGCCCCCCACCATCTGGCCCCTCCAGTCTTCCCCCTGCAAGGGCTGATGGCACAGCCAGCTAAAGCAGTCAAGGCAAGACTCTTAACCCAGTCCATTGGCTCACTCTGTTTATGCTAAGTTTTGCTGATCCACATCTCCTAAATACTGTGTCAGTCTGTCTAGGTCTTCACAGCAATCACCAAGACCATGCTTTTGGTGTTCCAGCTAGGCCTGCTTTTCTAGCCTCTGTGCTGGACCTCAGTGCATCCCTACTGGCTTCCAGTCCTGTACTCTTCTACCCAACTGCAAGCTAATTTTTTTTTTTGTACCGGGGATCGAACTCATGACTTCGCACTTGCCAGGCAGGTGCTGTGCTGCTGAGCTAAATCCCCAGCCCCCTCCAAGCTAATTTTCAAACAGGGACCGGATGCTCTCTTAAAAATGCTGATCTGATCCATTCCTCTTCTGTTTAAAATCCTTTAGTCTTTTGTACCTCCTGATTAAGGAACACACTGCTAATCAGTGCTGTACAACGGTTCCCTCTCCTTCCGCTGCTCTGAATCTTCAGTGGCAGCTTCCAACCACCCTTGAATGCCACAGTCCCTTCCTCCCTGCTCCGCCTCGGCTCCTCAGCAGCTGCTCACCCTTCCAGACTGGCCTGACTTTCGCTTCCTCGAGGAGAATATCCCACCTTCCAGAACAGTGCACGATGCCTATCCCTGCACTATCCCTGTACTGTTATTTGTATCACTGACCGCAGTTTTTAACTATATTCTTGTGTGTTTATTTCACTGTTTGTCTCTTATATTAGGGTATAAAATGCCAGCAGAAATTGTCCTTGGCTATTTTGCTTCTCCAGCACATAATGCACATCTGCAGAATGCCCCCCAAACCCACAGTCAGGGTAAAGCTTTTTAAATTTACCAAAGATCTTTGCTATCAATTTAATTTTGATTACACAACTGCCACAGTAAGTCAAAAATCAGTCTTAAAAAAGGAAGAGGTGGGAGTAGTGGTGCACATTGTAATCTCAGCACTCTGGGAGGCTGAGACAGAAAGATTCCAAGTTCTGGCCCAACCTGGGCGAGACCCTGTCTCAAGAATGAAAAATGAAGAAAGGTCTAGAGATATAGACAAAGCCTTGAGCTGTGCAAAGCCTTGAGCTCAACCCACTTTCAGGAAGAAAGAAAAAGGTGAAGAATAAATCTGCAGTCAAAGAATCGTTGACCCAGGTGTGGTGGCGCACACCGGTAATCTCAGCACTTGGGAAGCTGAGGCAGGAGGATAGGTGGTTCAAGGACAGACTGGACTATAAAATGAGACCCTGCCTCAAAAACCAAACAAAGAAGCATACGAATAATATTTTCGATCATGACACTGAACTGCACACTGCTGCGCTCACTCTTTCTTAAGGGAATTTATAAAGCTCCCCCAAATCACTGCTTCCTCCTGTTGCTCCAAGGTGTGCCCCTCTTCACACCTTCTATCTGAGACAGTGATGGCCGATGAAACCATGCTCAAGTTTGCTTCTGTGTAGTATCACTGCTTTTTCATACAGTGATTCACTTAGTAGTGATCAGAAATACATTTATAGATAAGTAATTTAAAAATTCA
>RJWT010052228.1:0-10594 GCA_004365215.1 Cuniculus paca
AATGCAATATCCTGGGCTAATAGCATCGGAGCAGTTACTACTCTTACATCTAGTAGAATGAAAGAAAGGAAAGGTTATAAAACTAGAAGGAAAAGAGAGAAACAGTACACTTTACTAGTAAGACACAGCCTGCTTATTATGGTTCAGATCTAAAATATCCCCAAAACCTCATGTATTTGGAAGGTAATTGGATTATGGGGTGGTATACTCAGCAGTGGATCCATCCCCTGACGAGGTCATAACTGAATGTGCTTTTAAGAGGTGGGACCTGGTTTTAAGAGCTGGAGTTTGGGGTGTATTTTTCTCCCTAGCTCCTCCTTTCTCTCTTTGCCTTGTGTGCACCGTGGATGAACAGTTTTCCTCTACCATATTGTTCTGCCACGCTGTTTCCACCTTGGAGCCAGCTGATCATGGACTGAAGACATGAGCCAACAATAAACATTTCTTCTTTTAAATTGTGAATGTTTGGTATTTTGTCCCAGTGATGGGAAAATAAGACACCACCCAGGTCAATCTCTGAAGGAAGGAGTTGGGAAAATTAATGTTATTGACAAGCTAGTAGGGGATACGAGTGTGGTTTTCCATCTAAGCTTGACAAAATCCAAGAAGCATGATTAAAGTCCTATGATAACACTAGGAACTCACTTATTAAACCATCCTCTAGAAAAATGCTTTTTTCCATGCATTGATTAGAATGGAATCACAGTAGTATTAATAAAGGACATTTTCACAGTGGTATTTGCTTACTCAAAATCAGAAAGTAAAATACACTTCATTGCAGTTTGTTTCTCTGGCTCTTTTTCTCTATCATCCCATGCTAAAATATATATCGATCCTGGAAGGCATAGGCACTACCTAAGAAAAGCTCTAGATTTATTTTGTTATTATACAATTAGGTCTTCTACTCTTTGGTAAGGCAGGTGGAGTCTGTGTTCAGTGACTTGTGGGTTTGTTCTCTGTACCCTCTTCTTCTCCTTTAGTACAATGCTGTCTCTTGAGATGCTACTATGTGTCCTCCAAGGCATTCGAATGTCAATTCCTTTGTAGGTCTAGATCTTATAAATCATCGCAGTACTTCTTTTCTTCTGTTATATCCTACCACATGGGGTTTACATTGCAAAAATATTTTTAAATTTCCCACCTGTCCCGGATTTCCATTTATTTGACAATATACCTAAGCAAAATAACTTAAAAAGAGGAAGATTTATTTTGGCTTAAGGTTTCAGATGATTCAGTCCATGATCACTAGACTACTGTTTCCATGAAGACTACTGTTCTTCATGAGGCAGAATCATCATGGTGGGAGCATGTGCTTAATCAAAGTTGCTCACTTTATGGAAGTCAATAAGCAGAAAGAGCAAGAAGAAGTGACTAAAAATAAGATATAGTCCCCAAGGGTATACCCTGCAGAACCCACTCCCTGCAACTACGTCCCACATCCTAAGTTTCCATCACCTTCAAATAGTCCATCAAATTTGGACCCTTCAATAGTTTAACTCACTGATGAAGTCAGAGTGCTTGTGATTCAATCACTTCCCCAAAGTACCCAAACATTGCTGCACTGGGAACTACACCTTCAGTACAAAAGGCTTTGCAGCACATTCTGGATCCAAACTGTAACATCAAATATCAATAATTCATGTTCATTATACCAACAACAATGGCAAAAATGTAATGTATGATAGTATTCAAAGAATAAAACCTATTATACCATGAATTTCATAACCCAGAGAAAACCATGATTAATATACTGATTAGTTACCTTTAAATTGAATGCACATATGTGTGTATAGCCATGGGCATTGATGTATGCATAAGAGGGAGAGAGGAATATATATATATAGTAAATAGAAAAACATATACACAGAGAGAGAGAGAAAGATAGAAAGATACAGAGGTGATTAGATAATTTTGTTGAAAAAATTTACAATGCTTCACTGGAGATTTTTCACCTGTCCTTTTCCCAAAAGACCATTATACTTAAGAAACAAATATCATGGTCCTCTTCTACCCTATTCTTCTTCTACCTGTCCTTTAGTTTCATCACTGCCTTAGTTTCCTACCAGAACACTCCACTGGCTAAACCAACATGAAAGCCAGAGTGTTCAGGAGTCCACTGATATCATATATCAATATTAACCAGTGCCAAGAGGAGTAGGAGGAAGATAGATCTGGGCCTGCAAACAGTATAGGGAAACATAAGTTTTAAGAGTTTATAGTCTTAATGAGCCAAAATATGCACATACTTTTTAAAAATTCAGATTCATATTATAGTCAACAAACTGCCAGACTTTGTGTTCCACATTCCATGGTCAGATATGCCCTACTCTTTTCTGTGTCAAGACACAAGTTTTTCTACCTAGAATGTGCCCTTCTCAGCCTGTTCTACAAATATCAGCTCAGAACTCACCTTCAACAATCATGTACCTATTCACTTTCTGCCTGTATTTGATGAAAGCTCCTAGTACATAACCTCAGTGAGAGTTCATACTTGTAGAGCTACGTCTCCCCCTTAGACTACAAGAATCCCAAGAGGTCCACAGCTGTCACACACTGATGCACTTAGAAGATCTAAGATGTTACCTGATGCAACCAAATGTTCAATAAAGATGTGACAAATGAATAATGGATTAAGGAAAGAGCTGGGAAGATAAGGAATTTCAGTGGGAGAGAGAAACATATAAAAAAGCTAAGAGGCCCTTCCTGTGAGCCAAAGCAAGCCATGCAAGGCCTGGAAGGAGAAACAAGCCAATTCACCCTTCCCATGAGTCGGCAAAAGCCATGCCAGGGCTGGGAGGAATAACAAGAAACCAATTCCCCCTTTGTGAGCCAGTGCAAGCTATGTGGGGCCTGAGAGGAGAAACAAACCAATTTACCTTTCCTATGAGCCAGTGCAAGCTATGTGGAGCCCAGGAGGAGAAACAAGCGAATTCACTCTTCCTGTGAGTCAGCAGAAGCCATACTGGGCCTGGGAGACATAACATGAAGCCAATTCACCCTTCCTGTGAGTCAGGGAAAGTCATGCAGGGCCCAGAAGGAAAAACAAACCAATTCATCCTTCCTGTGGGTTTGCAGAAGCCATGGTAGTCCTAGGAGAAGTAATGAGAAGTCAATTCAATTCCGGTGAATCGGCAGAAGCCATGCTGGGCCTCAGAGGAGTAACAAGAGGCAAATTCACCCTTGCCATGAATTAACCAGTGTATGGGCTGGGAGACAAGAACACCCCTCCTATCCTACCCCCTACTCCCACCCCATAAGCAGTCGGCTGATTCGGAGGACAGGCTGAGTTGATAGCACCTGAGGTACAAAAATAACTTAATGCTTGTATTTTTTGATTGACTTTGCAGGTCTAAGACCAGTAGTCTGAGTATCTATTAAGAGGATAGCAGGATGCAATAAATATGGGAGATTTCCTTTTGTCTTACTTTTGAAATCCAATATCATTCTCACTGTTTTGTTTCATTCTGTTTCATTGTTTTATTTTATTCGATGTTCTGTTTTGACTGGCTTTATTCTGTTCTGTTTTGCTGGATTTTATTATGTCTGATGGTATGGGCAGCAATTTTGAAGATAACAGGAGGCATTATGGTAGACATTGTTGACTTCCTATTATCCTGTTTTGAACTCTTGTATCACTTTCACTGTTTTGATTGGCTTTATTCTGTTTAGTTTTATTCTCTTTAAAATAATATATAAAAAAAGCTAAGAGGCAAGAAAGGAGATGGTATGTTGTAAACAGTTTATGTTTCAGTGGGAAAGAAGTGAGATCCTGAGGAAGGTATTACATGGAGCTAGAGGTAGCAGAAAATGGAAATAGAGAAGAAACCAGGACCTTGCATGATTTTCTCAAAAGTCTATACTTTGGTTAGATACTTGTAGACATGGAGACTGTACATTTACTTTAGAACAAGACTTTCTCTTATGACAGTGTCTGGATAGTAGAGTAGGACTCCAGCTGGGTGGTCAATTTTCATTAGAAGAGAGAACAGGTGATGGTCGTGTATCACTTGGAAATTACAAGGATGGTTTTGTTGGGGTGGTGGTTTTTAAAATGGGGCTTCAGGAAATTGGGGAATTGGTACTATATTTTGAGTCAGATGATAAAAACCAATGTGCTATCCCAAGAAACAGTATATAAATATTTGTTGAAATATTAACTATAACCAAACCTTCATATTTTTCTTTGTTTAACTTTAAGTAATAATTTTTACTATCAACTTAGGAAAGTTTCACTAGGAGAAGTTTTATTTCAGCAGCCTTCTGCATTACATTGTAGTCTCTATTTCCTACCTACATTGTCCTTATGTTTTCTCCACTTTAGACTCCATTCATGATAATAAAGTTACCAGAAAAGAAATCATGCTTCTTTTTACTTAGCATTCTCAACCAACACTTCTGTTTGTATTAGTTCTCTCTTTCAAGAATTCTATCAGAATATAATGTTAGAAACCATCTTGAAGAACCAAAAGAAAGACTATGGTCAAAAAATGATTGATAAGACATACAAAGTTGTCCTGCTAATCTTAAATGTGGGAAACTATCTTTACTAGACTTTGGGACACAGTTAGACTGTGTTGGTTGTGCCCACCTTCAGGTTCAGGGGACAACATTCATATGATATTGCCTTAAGTGCTATAGCTAAATACCTGAGATTATAACTTATGATGAAATTCATTTCTTGTGTTTCTGGAGGCCAGAAGATCCAAGGAAGAGGAGATATCTGGTGACAGCCTTCCTACTGGCAGGGACACTTTGTGGAGTCCCAAGGCAGCATCGAGCAAGATATCACATGGTGAGGGGGCTCAGTAGAAAGATCCAAACTACCTTTAATAACAGATCCACATTAGTGATAATCAACCCATTCCTTTGATAACTATTTGTTCTATGAATATGTTAATCCACTGATGCAATCAGCTGCCCAAATTTCACTTTAAATACTACTAACATGAATTTAGGGGTTCAGGCTCCAACACATGGATTCTGGGGGACAAACTTTCAAACCATAGAGAAGCTATTGCACATTTCTAATGTTCAGAATTACGTTGAGAATTTTCTGTCAGATGGTAGTAAAATGTTTTGAAGAAGCAGCACCTTGATCTGATTTTCACAGTGCTAAAGGGCAGGCTCACATGATATCTAACACTTTCCTGAATGAGGTTTACCTCTGACAAGTGTGAGGGCCCTGGGGAAGAGGTCCTCTCTGCTATGCATTGAGAGGAAGGATAGGGATAGAGAATTGTTACATCGAACATCTTTAGTCTTTATCTTCTCTCCTTCTAATACCAACATCCAGATTTTCTTCTAGGCATACATTTTTTACCACACTCCTGAAACAAATTCCTAATAAAGCTACATTTTGGCATTAGATTTCAAAACAATCTCTCTTCCTGGCTTACAACATAAAAGTATATCAAGCCAGAAGTTCAATTCCAGAACTTTTCTGGAACTACTGGAAAAAATGTGCCCTTTTCCCTAGACACACCAGGCTGGCAGGATATATACTTGAGCTGCTGGAAGGCATACTTTACCTTATGGTGGAGCCAACACAGGAATGAAGAGATGAGCAAGGCAGAGAGAGGAACTCCAAGAAGTTTGATCTGGAACCCTGGATTTATTTCTACCTGGAAGCATACATATACTGATAAATCCTGTTGTTGTTGTGCTGAGTTTTTTCAGCATTCATTGGGGTGCTAGAACATCATGTCTCTTCAGTTTCATCAGGTTTAGTTTTCTGTTCCATACTTGTGCCTCCTTGACTGCCTGGATGAGCATTCCTACTGTGTTCTTATTAATGATCCCAGCCTGTACTGCTTTATATTCACCAGCTGAAACTTCCTAGGAACCATTGCTCTTACCTGTCTGTCCCTATGTTTCTTCCTCCAGCACCCCAGCCCAAACTGAACTTTAGCTGCCTAAGCCTGATTATTAAGAACCCAACTCAACTATAAGTAGTTAATTATGACACGGTGAGCTGTCTTTCCATTTGTTCTATGAGAGGTTTAACACATAACTAAATTATTTATTATAATGAAAGCCTTTGCTTTTATAATCTAACTGATTGGTCTTATACAGTAAATACACATTGGATTCCATATGCATATCACTCCAGTATATCTTTAAATGCCTTATTACTCATGAATGGAAAATATTTGCTTTTCTGAATTTATTTCAGCCACAAAAGAATTAAGAGATCAGAATTCTGTTTCCTTTCTTCTTGGATGTAAAGTTACTTGTTCTCAAAACAAGTATTTATAGGTAAAATCAACAAAAACAATTAGGATCCAGGATCCTCGAGTGTCTGATTTCTTGTTCTCAGGGTTAGGAATATCAAATGAGCATTTTATAAAATTACTTTGAGAAGTGTATGCTACATAGATTAGAAGAGCTTAAAGTGGACCACTCAGTGGTGAGGGTACAAATAGAGACAAATCAAAGATAGGTTACAAAGAAGTAATGCAAAATATTTAGATTGGGCAGATATAATAGGTGAAGGAAAAGAAAAAGTTAACTGGTCTTTCCATAATTGGTCTGGTGTGTGCTTGGTTTTGGTAACTGTCTTTGCAAGCAAGCATGAGGGTGCCCTGCTCTAAACTGTCTTGTAGACATTCCAGTAGGACTGGACCAGGAGGCTGAGTGGGTAGTAGATAAATAGCCAAGCAAGGACAGAGTCTGGGCCAAGTCACTATAAGTCTTGAAGCTACAGTCTGGGTTGCAAGTTACTTCTCACCACAGTATGAACAGTCTTTTAAAAGGCCTCAGTGGCTGTTTCAACTACTATGTAAACCATACACAATTCTTATTAATTTCATGTTAGGAGAAAAACTATTTTCTCTTCTCAGATAAGATGATGACTGAAAATGTATTCACTGCTAAACCATAAGTTACAAAGAGTATCCTAGTTACTTTTCTCATTGCTGAGACAAAATACCCCAAACCCCAAAGTTAAAGGAGGAAAGGTTTATTGAGTTCACAGCTTGTAGAGGTTTCCGTTCACAGTTGGCTAGCTCCAAGGCAGGGTGGCATGGCAGTGGGGCACTGTAAAAGAAAATAGTTCATGGCAGGCATAAGGCAGGAAGTCAACAAAGTAGCAAAGTAATGAGGAAGCAAGCAACTAGCAGCCACAGCACCCCTCTTTTTGTCCCTCATATTCTCTCCAGATTACATGTCTTTGGGACAGGTAGCACTCATACCCACGGTTGGCCTTCCTATGATCCACACTTGGAAGTATGCCAAACCAATCAGTGGGCTAATGTAGTAATCACACACCCTTAATCCCAGCAACACACACTCTAGATGGAGCCACCTCTGAAAAATTCCCATCTATGATGACATGAGCTGTGGGGTTACATCTAGACATAAACCATAACAAAGAGTAAGTTCAATAAAGTAGAGAGATCACCAAGGATTCTCAAAGTAAATGGAATTTTGGGGCCCTGTAGAAGTAAAATTTTAGGAGATAGAGGTAAGTAGGAGGGTGTTCCAGATTGAGAAATAAACAGAAAAAAATTTCCAGACAATTATGTGTTTTTAGCTATATTCATGAGAAAAGCTTTTTATAGTTGGAGGAGAAAAGAAGATGACCCCTGATTGACATGTTTTGAAATTTTGTTGTAGATTTTTTTTCTTCTTCTTCTTCTTCTTCTTTTTCTTTCTTTTTATCCTTGAATAAAATGGATTTGAAAAAAGAAAAGAAAAGAAGGCGAGCATGGGAGAATAAGCAAAGGACTGATATTCACTGAAGGCTGTACATTATGTTAAGTACCATGGGTTGTTCCCAGCAATTCTCTCTCTGTGTGGATGTTCAAGTCTTTCATTGTCATTTTTCCATATTTGAAGAGATTACAGCTTCCCCAAATGTAATTCTCATATTGGGAAACATTCTACAAACAATATGCTGCACTAATATAGATTTGGGAAATCATGTCCCATGATTTTAATATTCCTGATAAAGATTAACATATGATACTCTCTGAAATGACATTGTGGTAAAGAAATTAATTAACTTCTGCTTAATACTAAGATTTTTCCAGACCTTTTGGACTGCAGGTTTCCTTCACTGATGGCTTATCTATTAATACTCATTGTTCTGAGGAACATGCAGCAAGAAACACATCCCTAAGCATTAGAGGACTTGCTATTGTCAGGACCTCAGAGGATAAATGTTTCTAAACATATTGGAGCCTCAGCTGCATAAAGTGAGGGTTTGGCTTAGTTTGAGACCAGGTGGGGAATATTTCACCAAGTACCTAGGATTTTCTTTGTTCTATTATTTCTCATGGGAACTACTTCCCTCGGGGGATTGGGCCTTAACTAAGAGCTTGACAAATGGTAATTTTCATGAATTATTGATTCAGCCAAAAATAATTGGAAAGGTTGATAATTGCATAGAGATTTCCTCATGTTTATTTTTTCTTTCTGATTCAATTCTTTTATACTCTATGACAGTGAAAGAAGCCTGTAGGTTTTTTGAAAGACATCTTATCAGGAAATGTACGAACATACAATTGAGTCAGAATACATTTTTAGTAACCCATTCTAGGCTTTCAAATTTTACTATGATAAAAAAAATAGGCATCAGGAGAAAGGAGAACTATTGGTTGAAACATAAACATAATTTAAAAAGTCACATAGGCCTAAAAGTTGACCCAATTACAATCATGTGGCTATTTTATCTGCTCTCTTCTTAGTTTATTTTTTGAAAGTAGAGAACACTGAGCCCATAACTTGCCTTTTTAAAACATTTTCTAATTAATTAATTTGTTTATTTTGGTACAAGGAATGGAATGGAACTCAGGACCTCATGCTTGCCAGGCAGTGCTGTGCCACTGAGCTACATCCCCAGCCCATAATTGTCTTTTTTGCTATAATATAGTATATTTTTATTTTGAAGATATTGTGATAAAAAGTTAATCTTGTAGGTGAAGTGTTGAAGGATGTGGGGCATAAATCTTAAACCTAAAAAGTAAGAGATTCTGAGTGAGTTTCATGTCTTCCCCAATTCCTTAGGAGACTGCAAAACAATTCGTGTTCTGCAAAAGAGGAAGGTAATTCAGAAGAAAAGTAACAGTGAAATGCTGCTGGCTCCTGAGCAGGAACTGCTCCTAAGCCAGGAGTCTGGCAGGAGCCAGAGAGGCATGGGTTCCTTTGAGGGCCTGAGGGAATCTGACAGTGATTGAGAGCTGTGTCTGGACCCCAAGACAGGCCAAGGGAGGGGCCAGCCTGAAAGAGATTCTCAACAGGAAGCACCTGGAACAAGTCTCCGGGGATCTTTAAAAACTCCAGAAGCATGAGGACAGGGCCATAAATGATGAAGAAATCAGGGCATCTGCAGTGAGCATGACTGGCAGAAACATGGACTGCTGACTGAAGACCAGAAAAGACAGAGTTTCCTTCATCAGATGCCATGGATAGATGACAAGAATCAGAATGCTGACTCTCTAGAATGCCTTCATACTCTCCTAGGCCACTTAGAGGAATTGATAAAGCACTGGGAGTAAAACTGAGAGGAACATGGATGTCGAGGTGACTCAAAATGGACCAAGAAAAATGGGTCCTTGCTATTTTTTAATGTGGTTTGTTTCCACCAAATCTTATGGTGAGATTTAATTCCTCAGCAGTGTGGAGATGGCAGGATCTGTTTAAATAGATGATCAGGTCATTAAGAGGGATTAATACCTTTCTCAAAGTAGTGGGGATCAGATTAATTACTGGGAGAACAGGTTATTTTAAAACAAATTTGGCTAATTCAACTTTATCTTTTGTTTGCTTTTCTGCTGTGTGACCTCTCTCTCTCTCTCTCTCTCTCTCTGTCTCTCTATCTCTCTCTCTCTCTGTCTCCCTCTCTCTCTCTCCAGCCCCAATGTTATGCTCTGTTCCACAGTGGAACAGTGCCAGCAAAAAGCCTTCACTAGATGTTGCCCTTGACCCTGGACTAAAAACGTGAGCCAAAATAAACCTCTTTTTAAAAAAATAATTTATTTAGCAACAGAAAGTGGATTACAGAATTCCCCCAAAGTGGAAATTTAGTACTCTTGGTAAAAGTCAGCTAATATTCATCAAGTCCAACAACTATGAGTTCTCCATGATTGAGGAAATCCATGATGCCAATGGAGAAGCTGTATAGAAGAAGAGGTCACCAACTATCCCCCAGCTGTTTCAGCTACTCCCATTGAGAGGTCAGAGATGAGTTAAGAGTCTATTTTGGATACCCTGCCCAAAAGATCATTCAGAAGACTTGATTTCCCACTGCTATTTTATTGCACTCAAATGACATACTGCTCTGTGAATTTAGTAAAGAAACAACAACAACAACACACACACACACACACATACACACACACACACACACACACCAGGAGAAGTAATAAATTGTTATTTTAAGTCCAAAGAATGTAAATTCATTTCAGTCTTGAAAAAACTAAAGTTTTTTTTGCATACATAATTACCCATCCTGAGATTTTTGTCTGTAACACAAAAGTTGGATACTAAATGAGCTTGCTTATGAAAATATATAAAGCATGTCTTAAAACACCTAACATTACTGTGTTAGTCAACTTTCTGTCACTGTGACAAAATACTCAAGAAAATCAAGTTA
>RJWT010052229.1:0-10610 GCA_004365215.1 Cuniculus paca
CATATTTCTCTCATTTCTTATACCGTCCCATTGCCTCACTTTCTTACTGCCTCAATATGGCAGCTTCATGCAATATTCCTTCTCTAGGTACTATGCCATGAAGAAAGCGCTGTGATTGTAATAAGTTATACTGTTTGATGGATAATAGAATAAATGTGCTTGCATGTTCTTAACTGCAAATCTGCCCCCTGGAAAATGAAATTGTTTTACCTTTTGCTTCCTCGTGGGCACTTTTCTCTATAAATGAACAAGATGTTCTTTTGTCTGTTTGTGCAGTTGCCTATTTATAGTTTTGCTTCTCCTCATCTCCTCACCAAATTGTATATACTTAAAGATAAATCTACTAAATACTCAGTGTCTGTCTTGGTTACTTTTCTCTTGTTGCTGAGACAAACACCCAACACCCAAAATTAAGGAAGAAAAGATTTATTTAGCTCACATTGTGTGGAGGTTTCAGTCCATAATCAGCTAGCTCCAAGGCAGGGTGGCATGACAGAGGAGCAATAGTTTATGGGTGCAGAAAACAGCAAAAACAACAATAACAAAAAGGGAAGAGTGCATGAGAAGACTCTTTCTGTCCCTTATACTGTATGTAGGCTCTACTGGGTGTAGCACTCACACCCGTAATCCCAGCATTGGAACATAAATCAGTCACAAACTCAGGAAGTCTGCTCCCATGACTGCATGAGGCTTTGGGGGACATCCAGACACAAACCATAACAGTGTCTAACATGAATAGTAGTTTCTAAGTAATCAACAGAGGGGCAATTAAAGGCAAATTCTAAGAACAACATAGTTAGAATGAAATGGGTGAGTAATGAAAGAAGCTCACCAGCATCTACTCAGTTTTAAAATTCTGCATTAATAGTGATCTTCCAGGCATGTTGAAATGTGTAGGCCTATGAAACATAATTTCTGATACAAGAATTTATCATTCTGCATTTTCATGGTTCAATGGCATCCATTGCTTCTGAAGAATATTTCACCAATATGTATATATATATATATATATATATATATATATATATATGTTTTTGTACTGGGTATTGAATCCAAGGCTTTCTCATTGAGCTACATCCTCAGGCCTTTTCAAATTATTATTTTTTAAATTTTAAGGTAGAGTCTCACTGGGTTGTATAAATAGGACTCAAACCTGCAATCTTTCTCTGCCTCCCAAAGTACACCTACCATGTCCAACTTTATCCATTACTATTACAGAATCAGTCTCAGGAAGTCAAGAGATTCTAAGGGGAAATAGCAAATAATAAAAATTACTCTTAATTTCTAACATGTTTGGCAAATGCATAAAAATTGGTTTATTTTTATTCTTCAACCTGATCTATATTTCAAGGTATTTTACTTGGTTTATAGAAGAAAATATTAAATAGTAAGTGTGATAAGATGCATGTATATCTGTATAACATTAATTTAAATTTGGAAAGAATATATATTCCTCTGACTGATTTTCAAACTTTTAATGACAAAGACTAAGACTTCCTGAGTCTCTTTAAGTGCCATTTTAACATATTCTCCAAAAATTCTATCACTTCTACTAATATAGGTGTTTCCCAATACACAACAGATGACTTATTGAACATTTACAGTGACACCTATCATAAACTAAAAGTAGTGTAATAATGGAAGCTACAACTTTTTTATAATACTTGTATTTGAAAAAGATATTTTAATCATGTTTGAACTTATTCTCTGTGATGATTATCTCTTTCACTCATGGAATATTTTGTTTTCTATTCTTCAAATTGACTTTATATAAAAGTGCAGCTCATTTTCTTTTATCCTAGAAACTAAATTATGTTAAGAAAGCTTATTTTCACAAATATTGAATATCTTAATATTAAGAATAATTTTATTACAAGTAATTTAATTTGAGGACTGCATCATTTTTTTAGGAAGGGTAAAAACATAAATGCCATTTTTAGTAGAAAGTTACAAATGTATTATATTTTGAGTTGAGTTCTCAAAAGGTGATTCCAGTCAATCAACAAATGCTTTTAAAATCTAGTAAGAAGAATCTCAAATTGTGATGACCATCAGTTAAAGATATGAAATGAATTCCTGTTATTTTTAAATATAATTAAGAAAAAGAAGAGTGGTGCATAACTTGCATGTTCTATAAAAATAATTGGTTCATTAACTAAACTGTAAGCATCCATCTTCACCTCTGGCTTGCAGCTGGAGAATGGATAGAAATAGTAAGATGAGTTCATTGCATAATATAGCTATTCATGAGACAATTATAATTTCTGAATAAATGCTCACCCTGCTCCACATCTTATTGATACTGGAGTGTACAGTGAATCATGCTATGAGAGTAGCAATAGAAGAGATTATAGAAATTAGGGAATATGATGAGCAGCCGTTTGTCAAATTAAGTGTGACCATCTCAAAATGATGGCACAAAATTCAGTCATGAAAACAAGAATTCTATTTTGGAATAAAAAGCAAAGTAAGAAGGTCACATTTATTATAGGATCACTTCCCAAATTCCTGTTCAAATTGCCTTACTGATTGAATCTTGTGTATGTGTGTGTAGAGTCATACACACAACACATGCAATAAAGTGTCAGAGATGAACTTGTCATGTTTTTTCCTCTCCTGCATTTTGTTCCCATTTTCATTTCTTTTTTTCCCTCATTTTTCATTTCTTTCAGGTTTCATGAATTTTGTATCACACTTTGAAATCATATTTAAATATTTTTACAATATTCAAATTGATGTGTCTACAATATAAGATTGCTTTGCATGATTTAGTTTCACATGCAGGGTATCAGGTGAAATATATAATTCTGAAAAAATTTCATCATATACATAATTAGTTATTTTAGTTAAGATATGTCATTATATCTTTTAAGTGGTTTATATGTATCCCCTATATAGAGAGACCTTCCAGACCTCATTGTGGTCAAGAAAAGTTCACATTTGTAATTCTGTGGAAAAGTTACTGGAATTCTAATTAGTTAATTCCAATCTACCGCTTCTAGTGCAACCCACAGCAAAAATAAAGCACTAAGGCATATTTGTAGTTGTGGGGAGCCAATGGGGAGCTAAGTCTAGTCAGAATAATGGCTAACCAGAACAAAGGACTCAACCCATGGTAGAACCAGGGTTTTATTTATTTGTGAAGAGGGGAGTGGCTCAGGAATGAGTGACTATGAGAATGGCAGGAAGTCCATGAGTGCTGTGAGCTGGACTAGGTAGGAAGACTGAAGTTACCTCTGCAATATGCAGAAAGAGAGATATACATAAAGAGTAATTTGCATATCACAGATTGGGGCAGTATTCAGTGTTTTGAAGTCAATGCTTCAGTTTTGATGTGTAATCCATGCCCCGAGAAGTTATAGCCTCTTTTCTGAAGGTTTATGATCAGCCCACAGCATGGTATCACTTGGCCTAGCTCACACATATTACTTGGGAACTATAGGCAGGGCATCACTGACCGGTGGCATTGCTTTAAAGACTACACATGGACACCTCCATTAGACCCATTTGCATTGCTCAAAGCCAATTGAGGGTATCAGAAAATGTCCTAGCCAGTTCTGTACATAACAATACAGAGAAGTAGGGTCTAATGTTCTTCTTTCAAGGAGAGCCATCCAGGTGGTCTTTCACAGGCAACAGTGATTTTAGTAGTCTCTGAAGATTTGAAGATGCATTCCTAACTTTATAAAGTCTATAACTGATCATTATCTCATCTTTTCCCTAAAAGTTACATAAGTCCAAGAAAATTTTGTATCTGATTATCTATCTTCTGATAGTTTATCTACTCATTTAGTACTTATTTATTTCACCTACTTCTTATTTAATATTATTTTTTATATACAACTGTTATTTAGATATACCAAATTGCTCACTTCTGAGTTAATCACTAGTCACTTTGTCCTGTTTATTTATCTCAGTGGTACTAGTGATTGAACCCAGAGACTTTGCTTCCCAGCTCTATTTATTGTTTGTCTTGAGACAGGTCTCCTCACCAAGGTGCTGAGTTAACCCTTGCTGGGTTGAACTTGGATCCTCCTACCTTAACCTTCCAGTGGGATAGAATTATAATCTTGTGCTACCATGCTCGACTTCTCTTATTTCATTTTAGTAAGATTGGTAGATTTATTGCTTATCTAGTAATTTTTTACTTGTTGCTACCCTTTGGTCACCAAGATTGTATATTCAAACTTGAGCTAAAGATTTCTAATGTCAGCACAGTCTTTCTTAATGACTGATCCCACTGCTTCCTTCCTTCTTTCTTTCTTTGCTTCCTTCCTACCTTTTTCCTTCCTTGCTTCCGTGCTTCCTTCCTTCCTTCTCCTTCATTCCTTCTTCCCTCTCTCTGTCCCTTCTTCCTTCTTCCTTCCTCCCTTCTCTCTTTCTTTCATTCTTTCCTTCTTTCTTTCTAGAATTAATTTAAATGTAATGATTCTATGAGCTTAATGTTCAATGTATCTTCCACCTGTCTTGAAATATCTATATCAGAGTAGAACAGAGTGTGATCATTCACCTGTACTGCTTTCCCTACACGCAGCCTCACAAAGTCCCTGGTCTGTCCTGCATAGAATGAAATTATACCTTTTACCTCTAGCCAGAACCTTCTCTCTCTTTTTCTATTGATTTTTTTCATTTTACTTCCAGAAGAACCATCCTAAATACTTTTAATCCAAATGGATCCAATTGTCAAAACTTCAGTAAACGTCTAGATTAAAGAAGCATTTGTTTTCACAACTAACTTACACTATTTGAACAAGTTTTGTGCTGTTTGTCCAGTGTAAGTAACATTAAAAGATTTAATCTTCTGAAGATTGCAGCTAATAAATAATATAGTGAAATATCATCTTTGGAGGTTTATTTCATTATTTCTAAAATCAATGACAACAACATAATAGTAACATAGAGACAATTTTCAGCATACAGCACTCTCAGGTTTTTCTTAAATGCAATAGAAGGCCCTTCACACTCTATTTGTCAGTTTGGCTTTAAGGTTTTCATTTTCTTGGCTAGAAGACAGATAAAGGGGATTATGGACAGAACTGAGCTGGGTTTCTGCTAATCTCCAAGTTGAATTCTTTCAAGGGTTGCAAAATATGATTCAAGTATTTCACAAGCCTTTATAACCTGAGCCAGACTTTGTCATCTGTCTGGTATATGTGCCATCATGGGTGGATTTGGGACTGACATTTTCTATCTCTGATCTCAACTGTATAAATATTTGTTTAGAGTGACTATCAACATAGCACACAGACACTTTCTCCTCTGATGTATAGATGATAGAATAGTTCTTAACTGGGGCCTATGGGATAGGCAGGCACAAACTATCAGAGTGCAATGGGGCAAATTTTCAATGAACTAAAGTTTTATATTTTTCTCATAGGTAAAATGTAGAACAGTTGCTCTATTGCAGAAGCTACTCTTATGATTTGTTTTACATTAGAGATGTTACATATATATAATCAAACATCTGAATCTATAATAGTGAATTAGCTTTCCAAAATACTTTACATGAAAAAAAATACCTTACATGTGAAGTCCCTTAGAATTTTGGATTCAAATTGCTCATACATTATATTTTTCTATTACCTTTCTGTCAATTAGTCTCTAGGGAAACTCTTAAAGTGCCAAGAAAAAGTTCAAGTTGTCTTGTGTAAATATCCTAACTCCGAATAGATGCATTAGCATCTTGAAGCTATGCTTCATGTTCATTTTATGCAGATTGGATTAAATTGATGCTGTGGATATTATCCTTTGTTAGTAAGTTATTTTAATGTGCAAAACATTCTATACAAAATGTTATTTTAATGAAGGAACGATTACCTACAATAGTTTACCATGTCTTGAAAATAGAAGAATTAAAATAATAATTCACATCACTGTCTCAAAAATATGTGAGGCTGGAAGGAATTTAGAGCCCTTTATTTCTCTTGGATGAAGAAATGAAGCCTGCTTTCTTACTCAGTTTCAAAAAGTATTCTTGTGACTTTGTCTAGATGTCCCTCCAAAGCCTCATGAGTCATGGTAAGGGAGGGCTTTTCAGAGGTGACTGCATTTGGTGTGTGTGGTGCTGGGATCAAGGCTGTGTGATTACTAAAACAGTCCCCTGATTGGTTTAGCATAGTTCTGGCTAGGATTAATGGTGTGTGTGCTACACCTGCCTTAAGGCAAATAGCATGCATAGAGGATATGGGACAGAAAGAGGGCTGTTGTGCTCTCATCTGCTTGCTTGCCATGGACTATTTCTCTTCTGCGATGCCACTGTGCCATACCACCCTTCTGTGGAGCCAGCTGCCTAAGAACTGAAACCTCTACAAACTGTGAGCCAAATAGACCTTCCCTCCGTTAACTTTGAGTTCCAGGTATTTTGTATCAGCAACAAGAAAAGTAACTAACACAAGTACTTTCTGATTGTCTGATTTTCCTCTTAAAATTAATGAGTAATAAATTAAAACGTTTTCTGATCACATATGTTCTTCCATTTATTAAGCCATTGCTTGAAAATCTACTGATTGCTTAGCATTGTGTATGTCCTGGGCTACAGAGATGAATAACATAGACCCTGGTATCAAATAGTTGAAAGCAGTAGTTACCAAGTAGGGGATACACTGAGGAAATTAATGATGATGTTATGAGAAATTATTTTGCAAATTATAATTTATTAAATTATTTAATTTTGAAATTAGAATGCTCTGCTTTCATTCTACTGATGTTAATAATGAACCATGGCTGCATTTTGTAGAGTTTTTATGAAAAATATAGGAAGTTGGTAATACAACATAAATTTGGTACCCCAAGATAATTTCATTGTCATTTCTATAGTTTCTAATATGTGTTTTGAGGAACTATTGGAAAAATACAAAAACCAAAAACTAATAAAAGAGAATGAAAAAAGCCTCAGATTATTAGAGCATTTATATCCAGTAAATTTGAAATAGGTTCACATGTTTCAAAACACAATGGAAAAAAAAAATAAAAGAAAGCAAATAAACAAAAATAAACCACAGTGGTATAAGTTTTCTTATTGTAAAACTTTAATAATTAATAAGAGTTATTTAAGGAACTCAGTGTGGGAAGGTATGGCAACAGTCAGTAACAATCAGTGGCTAGTAAAATTTAGAACTGCTTCTTGGTATAAAATTTCATTTAGACTTCTGCTTCTTGCTAACGTTCGATAACAGATACTACATTTCCCTCCTGCCTTGAACAACCAAAAAGATCAAATATAGTAAGTATATTTGTTAAACATTAGGCAAAAAGTAGCAAAAGGCAATGAATTTTATAAGGCTGTTAATTATAACTATAACCTTTAAAAACAAGCACCATGATATCTGTGCATAATCTGGTAGAATGCTGAGTTAAAATAAGTCCCTGGTCATCTGTAAAAAATATAGTTCCTTTTTCTTATTTACTAATGAGATGAATTTCATATGGATGAAATTTAAGTATGATAAAATACTACAATTACTTGAAGAAAGCATACTTTTATAAAAGTTGCATGTATTGTTTTAAGTATAGAAATATAATCTTGATATAATTTAATGCATACAACATGGGCTAGGATATTCATAAGTATAACCTTAGTAGTAGAGTCAAATTATCCATAGATTAAATTCTATTTTGGTTACATCTAATAAAGTTTACAAGCAAGCCTCAAAAGGATCAAATTATCTCTTAACTATACCCCACAACAAGGATAAAAGATACTTAGAGTAATACAAAATCTATAGTAACTAACAAAGTGATCTTCACATCAGACACATGCTTTAAAATTACCAAATATGTAAGGAGGAAGAAAAATTTAACCTATTGGAAAAAGAAACTTCAATCAATTAGAGAAAAGAAAGACAAAAATAATGAAAATGGTACGATCTTTAAAAAAAGAAGTTTAAACCGTTACTGTAACTGATTTTTATAGATTCATCACAGTAAAGAAAAGCATATAAATCCTAAAGACAGCTATAGAAATATGACTCAAATTGAACATCTGGAAATAAAAATATAATTTATTGCTGAATGGGATTTGAATAGAATTAAAAAGAAAACAATGCAGACATAGATTAATTTCTTTCTGAAAAATAAACTTTAGTTATTAGAGTTGGTCAACTGAATAATTCAAATGTTAAGTTTAAAATTTTTAAATGTCAATTTTTGGATCATCTCCTAAAATTTATTTTCCACTCTCTGTTTTAAGTTTGAAAAAATATCTAAAATACAAAATTATTAAACTTTCCCTTAATTGTATCAAAATAAAGCTCTCAGCCGTTAAAAAACCACCACTAGCAGAACAACAAAATATCTGAAGGTACAAACAGATAATTGAGTGATGTAGTAAAAAAAAAAAATTTATCTTAATTTATTTATAAGATATAGTTGGTCAGTAAACAGAAAAAGTGATGTTAACATACTTTCTTTTCTAATACTATCTTTTCTAAATAACAAATTAAAAAATAAATGGGTAGCTAAAGTAAAAGAATAGCTAATTTAAATACATTCTCAGAATGTTTTTTCACTGACAAATGGCCTGAAAAACACTATGAAATTTGCAGAATAGTTGCTGATGGATTAGATGCCAAGGTTTTTTATTGGCTATAGAAGTAAGTATTAACACCTTCTTTCTTTGTAGTTTAGGAGATAACAACGACCTTAATGGCAAAGTGAACTCATTCTCAAGTAATTCTGTTTCAGAGATGTTCAAGCAAAAGAGTGTACTATTTTGGTGCTATCCTACATATCTTTGTCTTATTTGCTATATAGAAATATATGGTATAGCTGTATCAATACTTACATCTTCTAAATAACTAAGTTATATATACTGAAATAAAATTCTTGTGACAGCTGTTATAGTAATTGACAAAGTATATTTATAGAGAATGATCAAAAAAATACTTAGGTTATTATAATAGCTTATTTTGTCATTTTATGAACAAATGTTTGGAAATAGTTTTACAATTAATTACACCATTGATTCTAATTTTATTGGAATACAAAAATTTAAGGAATACTGATAAACTTTTCCCTCCAACAGAGAGAAAATAGTATTCTCACTGTCACTTTGTAAACTCTGGGAAAGAAAATATGAAGTTAGATTCCACCTGTATAGATCTCTAAATAGGCTGCTGAAGTGAAAGTTGTTTGAAATTTTCTAAGATTCTGGGAAGAATTGCACCAGTTTCCATTAATCTCTTGAAGAGGATATAATTTGCACATGTTTAATCTAACATTATGTTCACCCATTAGCTACCAGGAAATTAAGGTTGCAATTTTTTTTTTTTTTGGTACTGGGGATTGAACTCATGACCTCATGCTTACCAGGCAAGTGCTAGAGCCACTGAGCTAAATCCCCAGCCCAAGATTGCAAAAATTAAGACAACTGGGAACATCAACAGGTATGCATGATATTGCACATTCTTTTATCATACCGATTACATTGTCACCACCGTCTTACTATGAAAAAATCTCTTCTATATTTCAAAAGCTGTTGTTTTATTATACATTTATGTATTTCTTGAGAGTAATTTACATGTTACATTGAGGCATGTGTTTATAAACCTATAACTCAACCTTACTTAAATAGAGAATTCAAGGGCAAATAATACATGTTTTATATGTGTAGAAATACACAAGATATGTGTTTTAATGAATACACTTTTAGTGTTGGAGTCAGAGCAACAAAATAGAAGCCAAAACTAGAGGTTTAAATAATTTCAAACAAAGGTTAAATAGAGTTATAAAACAAAAAGCTTGAGGCATCATATTAGGGAAGATGGAGTAAGTTTTAATTTAGACTTAGTGTAACAGAATATTACTGTACATTAAAAAAGAATATTAAGCACAAACTTGAATGTCCTGAATGACCATCTTGGCAAAAACAAAATAAAACAAAATCTACAGGAAAGGAAAATAACTAGTAAAAGAGCACAAAGCAAAAATCATAGTGATTGCATTTTAAGAAGTATGCAACAGTAGATAAATCCAGATAAGCGGTGCCAAATGACACAGGATATTACAGATATGGAGTCTGGAGAGTCTTAAAATGTTAGTGACTGCATAAAATACATAAAGTGGTAAGTGAAGTCACTTCTAAGAGTTCACAAAATGTTGAATGGATACAACAGAAAAACAGTAGGATATTTTTCTCCTGAGTAATAAGGTTACAAGTCTTATTTCTCTTTTGAAATGCTTTGTCTTTTCCAAAATTCTATAATAGTACATACTTTCTGTATTTTGGATCTCAGATATCTCTCAAAGGCCCATTCATTAAAGATTGAGTCCTCATCTTGGTGGAAGCATTTAAGAGGTGGACCCTAGTAGGAGGTGTTAGGTAACTGGGAATTTTCCCTCAAAGGAGATTAAAGATTGATTTCTTGCCTATTTTTTCATTTCTTGCAATGAAGTTAATAGGTCCCCTGCACCAATACACACTGCTGTCATGCTATATTGTGCCAACACAATGTGCCTAAGGTAATAAGACCAATCAGTCAAGGACTATAATATCCAAAATGATGAATCAAAATAAAACTCTCTCTTTAACTTGATTTAGCTTAGGTGATTTCAAGGGAAAAAGAACATGGTACAGGAACTTAGAGGAACAAGCCTGAATAGGTCACAACATC